>JAZBHA010000371.1:47269-74945 GCA_037464855.1 Iselma pallidipennis | reverse complement strand
CGCTGTCAACTGATCTGGCTTCAACTAAAATTTGACGTTCTGTATCTAGTTCTATATATATATATCTATGCTAATTGCAGCTAAATGAACCAAATCTTGATAAAATTAAATTCCACTAAAAAAAAATCAGTTCGCGAGGATGTGTTTTATTGGTTGCCTAAATTGCACATGCGATGTTTAGGTGGAAAACCGCGCCATTTTTGAAATTATTCAAATGTGCGCGTTCCTTTTAAAAATATTCACCCATTCATCCTGAAACTTAAAAATCTAGTATCTCAATATTCCTATTATTTAGACTTTTTGGCAAATTAGTTTTCACTTGAAATTTGTAAACAAAAATTTTAATCGATATCTTATCGCTTTCCATCAGTTTTTCACGATTAGGGAATTACTGTTATACCGCTGATGCGTCATATATAAGTGACGCTGGCGTCGTCGCAGAAACTCTGGCGTCGTTTCCCTAATTACCTACAAATTTCATTCATTTCTACCCTTTAAAACGATAACAGATTTACGGAAAAAAAAAGTAAAATGAGTCTTGTAAAGCGAGTTTTTGGTAAAAGTAAATCCGTACAACAACCAAGTACATTACCAGAGGCAATACAAAAATTAAAGCAAACCGAAGAAATGTTATTGAAGAAACAGAATTATTTGGAAACGAAGATCAAAAAAGAAATCGCAAATGCTAAAAATCATGCCACCAAGAATAAAAAAGGTAATATTTTTTAGTATGCATTTTATATCGTTTTCGATCAATTGGTTGTTTGCTAAATTTTCAAGTTGCACTGGAAGCCCTTCAAAGAAAGAAACGTTACGAACGGCAACTACAACAGATTGATGGAGTTTTAACGAAAATCGAATCACAACTTGATATTGCTGAACGTGCTAATGCAAATACAGTAGTTGTTTCTACGATGAAACAAGCAACAGATGCTCTAAAAGCGGCCCACAAATGCCTGTATGGTCATTTTAATGAAAAAACAATTACCAAAAAACCAGTACTATTTAATACATATTTTGCAGGAGTACAGAACAAGTTGAAAATCTTCTAGACGATTTAGCTGATCAGAAAGATATTACTGAAGATATAACAAATGCTATAAGTACAGCAGTTGGTTTTGATGATAATATCGATGAAGATGAATTAGAAAAAGAACTAGAGTTATTAGGATTAGAAGATGAAGGGATTGAAGAGCCTAATCCCCAATTACCAAATGTGCCAAAACAAGATATTGCAGATGGAAAAACCAAAGATAAGCGTAAGCACTGTGTATCTCACAAGTTTTTAGTAATTTTTTAACGATAATTTCGTAATTACAGCTAAGAAAGCAGAAGCTACTGAAGTAAAACTATTAGCTTGAATTATAAACGACGATATTTTGCAATAGAATTATTTTCGTTTTGTTAGAATTAAACTAAATAGTGAAAATTTAAGCTTGTTGTTGTTATCAATTAGGGCGAGATAAGGCTTGGTTTAAACTGTGGTTTAAGTTTCCAGCAGAGTTGGAGTGGAGCTAATTCAAAAAAATAGAAAAATTGAGGGTACCCGAAAGAAAAACAGTTGGGACTGAAAGCACAGAAAGAAATATCCGGACAAAGGATCAAAAGATAAGAAGAGGAAAATGGAGAAAAGCCAAAACTAATGAGGAAATCGAAAAAGGCGGGAAAACGATATAACATTCCAATGAGAGAGAAAACTTGAGTTTTACAACTCGCGTTCAATTTTTGAAGAAACCCAGTCATAATGTCTTCAAAATTACCAATTTCTCCAACTCTAGTTTATGGTCATTTATTTCTGATCACTCTCTATATGTATACAAAAAATAAAGTGCTTTGTTATTATTGTAAACACTTCAATACTCAAATTGGATGCAAATATATTTATATATTTTTCTAAAATTGTTTTTGTCGGCTTCATTTACGTAACACTTTGATTAAATTTTTAATGCGTTATCATCCTCCTAGTGATAAATATTTAATGTGAGGCCAAACACTTAAAATAACCTGCTTCTTATCAATAAAACATATCATTGTTTGAACTTGACAGGTGAAGAAAATCAATGAATAATACCTGAATTTCCACATTATTTATAAAGAAAATCATTTGAAACACCAATAATTCCAATATACCAGCAATAAAATGATTGAAGGTTAGGATTAGTCACTTATCAGCTGATGCAGTGATAATAATTAAAGCAGTATTTGTATTTGTATTAACGTTATGTTTTTATCGTTTTTTCGTAAAAAATCATCAATAGACACTGGCAAGAGTACAAAGAATGAAATTAAAGAGACAATTCAAGATAATAATGAATTAAAATATACAATTTACGGTTAGAATTTCCAAAAAAAAAACAATAACGTAACCTCACTTTTTATTTATCAATATTTTTCTAGATATAATTCGTACAATTAAAGATCCAGAAAAACCCAATACTTTAGAAGAACTGAATGTTGTCTATGAAGATGGAATTGAAGTATAATTTTCATTAAAAACTAGTTTAATTGTATTGAAAATTTTTGAAAATTATAGGTTAAGGGGCACACTCCCAGTAATATCAATATAGTACGAGTTGAATTCAATCCAACTGTGCCACATTGTTCATTAGCAACACTAATTGGTTTATGTATAAGAATTAAATTAGAACGATCAATACCTTATCAAATAAAATTAGATATTTATATTAAAGAGGGGGCACATACAACAGAACACGAAAGTATTGACTTATTTTGTTATTTAATAGTTTTACGTAATTGAATTAACGTTTTTTTCGTAGTTAATAAACAGATTAATGATAAAGAACGAATTGCAGCAGCAATGGAAAACCCCAATTTGAAAGAAATGGTCGAAAATTGTATCGTTGAAGAAGACTGAATTGCCATAATTGATTTTAATCGAGTATTCTATAGGATAAATAAATGGTTTAGTAGAACACTTATCCAATTAATTAGCCATAAATATACGTGAAATCCAATTTATTTACAACCAAATTAACAAAATTACAATTGTGTTGACAAACAATTGTTTACTGGATTTTTACCGGTATGCCTCGCGCTACACAAGCGGCTTTTGTGGTATAATATAATTTCAATTTTTTGGCTGAAGTTAAAGCTCGCAACAGATCAGGTTCATATGGTGGTGGTTGTTTTGTTACAATAACTGTATCCTCAAAATCGACACGTTCACCTTTCCTCCAATTCAATTTGTCTACAAATTTCCAATGTGATTTATCTGGTGATGATATCCAATTACTTAGAAATTCTGATGTTAATAGATCGGTATCGACATCAGTCACCTCCCATAACATTCCAACAACACAAGGACTAAAAATGATAGAATTACTTTAGGGATTTCAATCAGTGGCAGATCTATGAAGCTAAGTTTCACCCGTCCAGATAACAGGAGCTTGGTGTACTAACAACAAGTTTCAGGGTCCGCCACTGATTTTGATAAAGAAAAATCGGGAATTACCTGCAAGCCATCAAGTACATCTGGTGGTATCCATACATTTCCACTTGTGGACTAATTTTGATCAATTTCGTGCTACTACAGCCGAACAACAAGACAACAGCACTGATTTGTGTCTTTTGTATTATATTAACCGGTATTAAATGTGTACCACTACCATGACCCATATAACTAGAATTAATTAAAAATATTAAACAATTTTTATTAACTATAAAGATAGGGAAAAACTAACGAAAAAATCTCACACGATGATACCAATTGTTGGATTTCCTTCTCAGTTGGTTTTCTACCAGTAATTCCTGTCCATTCTGGTAGCCAATAATTCAAAAATTGTGACATTCTTGTTTCCATATGTTTCAAATCCATATCTGGGTTGATAATATATTGACCGTTTTTTGGATTTTTTAAAATCTTATAACCATCAATAATACTATTTTCGTATAATTTAAATAATGAATAGATTAAATGGAATGATGGTACACGTGAAACTGGTTCATCAATTAAAACATCCAACATTTCCCATGGGAAAAAATCCAAATTCTACAAAAACTACCAATTAATTCCTATTGGACCACCATACAAAATTTTAAAGAATTACATCATCCACAATTAAAATAACTGGATAACGTTTCTGGATGTTTAAAAATAGATCACAATTCAGATTTTTTAAAAACTGTGTTGAATTCTTTAGGAAATTCTTATTTTCGTTATCAGGAAAATAATATTCTAGAGCTGATTTGATTTCTGTTAATTTCAAAAAATGACAACCTTTCGTTAGACAAATTAGAATTGTTAGAATTTTCGGATTTAATTCCAGTGACCATCTAGAAATAGTATTTTTTAATTATTGAGATTTTAAATATTTAAAAATTACTCTTTTTCGAAATAGTCGACAATCCGTTTGTGAACTTCATCTTCAAGATTTCCATCAATAAATTTCCCAATCAAAAGACATCGCCAATGCTTCAACCATAAATCTTGTATATCTTTAACCAATTTCTACAATCAGAAGAGTTATAATTTCGCAATTTTTCCTGTTTTTTATTGAATAAACCAACTTTTAAGCGGTCATCTAAAGCTGATCGTCTCGTATAATAATCATACTTGTCCGGTGTATCTACGAAACGTTGTTTTACTTTAGAAAATGATAGAATCTCTTTATTTTCAACAATAATCGAATGCATCTCTTGTGATAATTCAACTACACTACCATCAACAGCATCTCTAGGTTCATTTATATTAACTAATATTGGTTTTATGTAACTATTATTAGTTTTACCACATTTAAATAATGTTAAATCAATTGGATTTGAATAGAATTTTTCATTATTAATCTCTAGATATTCTTCACCAGTAATATATGATGTTAATTGAATTATTGTCCATTCATTTGGCATTTCATTCAATTTCTCCAATAAACCATTAATGTTATCATTATTCCTCTTTGTTGTTGTTGTTGTTGTTGTTTCTGTTGTTCTACATTTAAAACCTATAAGATCTTTTGATAATTGGATCTGTTCATTGTTGTTACAAGATTTTTCATTTTGTAAAACTGACTTGATACGAAATCCAGGTGCATGAGATTCTGTTAAATGATAAATCGCTTGTAATTCGTTTATTTCACGATATTGGTCAGCCCTAATACGTTCCAATCCTAGAGAAAACGAAATTATTAGAAAAAATCAATTTATTCATTATTATTACGTACGTTGATGAATTTTTCCAGGTAAATAATGTGGCTCGATTTTATTCAAAATTTCTGTAATATTTTCCATCAAGAAAATTAACAGAAATTAACAGAAAAACGAATAAAAAACCAATAGTTTTCCACAAATAACGCCAAAAAAAACAATTTTTTAGGTAAAAAAGGGTGAAAAAATTAAAAATTATCACTGACAGCAAATTAAATTTAAACGGTTATTTGTAATAAATAATGTCATCAATAGATGGCCACACACACATTGAATCTAGTAGGGAAATTCGATAATAGATGGCGGAGCACTTGTCACAGTAGAACCCTCCTAATCCGTCACCCACCAACAACATAAATAAATAAACCTGTTATTGGCGACAAAAAACATGGATAGGTGCATTGGTTTGTTTGAAAATTAAACAGACGCAGACATCACACCAGAGTCGGACTGGTTTACCTTAGTCCCCGCGGCAATTTATAAGAAAAGATTATCGTTGGCTCTCAAACACTATTTGGTCCCCAAAGGCTAATTGAGAGACCATACATCACCTGCCCAGTCTTGCGCTGCATTTACTCAACTATTGGTCCGGAATAACAATGGACCTCGTCCGCCAGGGCCGGACTGGCTTATTATATTCATAAGAAGATATGATGATCAGAAATCAATACCTTAAAAGATTATCCCTTCTTGTCCAGTCCGGCCCGGTCGTCCGTATAAAATGTCGAGAAAGCATCATTGACCAATTGTGACCAGTTGGAATTTTTCACATTACGCAAACCGAATCAAACAACGTGGTCTTATGATGACATCAGAAACAGTTCAAATGTAAGTCATTTTAGAGAATCCAAGAGTCGTGGCGAGACTTTGAAAGCACAGTAGGATAATATTCATCGTTTCATGTGGCCCACTACTAACTACGGTCCAATTAGAAGCGTATCATGATAGATGGATATAACGCAAAATAGAGAACTCTATGTAATCAAATAACGCCCTGCTATAAAAATTATTCCGTACGCCGTATGTCTCACAGTCGTGGTAAAACAGAAACAATCAAAAAATACTCGACAAGCTAAAGTGAATTACGTTGATATTCACATCTAAACAATGCATATAATAGAAAGCATCAAATTAGCATTCATTAATACGTTATACCATTGTTTTTATACCATCGGTCACGAAATGACGGATTAAGAAAGTTCTACTGTATATGCGCTACCATTTTTTTTATAGGGTTTTTATTAATCACATGTTGGTAGCAAGCAAGGTCATTATTTTAGTGCTTTGTTTTTGTGATAACATGTGATAACAGACTGTGGCAATCTTTATAAAATATAATTAAATATCTCTGTATCTCTGTGTTAAATACTGAAACACTGGATAGATTTCTAACGAAAAACTAATAAAAAACAGAAAAATAAAGGTTAAAATTCACTAGCATTCGAGGAAATTCTCGAATTCTAGATTTAGGGAGCTTTGTCGATGTGAGGTTGGTATTCCCAAGTTTTCCCGGTCTTGTTTTGTTTTTGTTTATAAAACCAGCTGAGTGTGCATAAATGAGTGTGGAATAAACTGTTTTTTTTTAATTGTTAATTTACTGTAATTAAATCAATTTCCATCATTTTTCAGTATTGAAATATTGCAAAATTAAAACAAAATGAGCAGTCTATGGTCGGATTTTCTAAATGACCGTTTAAAACCGGTCGAAACTAGTGGTGGATGTAATGGTGTTATGTATACAGAGGATCCAGATTTCGATATGCAATTTGAAAGATTGGAAAGACACAATGATAGTGATATGGAGAATTCGGATAGTGAACAACAGAAATTTGTTGAAGAAGAAATGCGTTCATATCATACAAAATTTGTCCATGACAATCTCAGTAAAGTTGAGGCTGATGATGATGATTATGATATTGATGATGATGTGTGTTATGAAGCATTAGATATACCTGAAGCATACACGAAATATAATTTCGATGCATTGTACAGAAAACAATTACCAATTGATGATTTCAAAACTAAAGTAAAATCAATTAATATTATAATTCATTAATATTTGTAGTCATTGTGTGTTGTTTTTGTTTCAGATTTTAGATCTACTTGTAACAAACAGTGTTCTAATCATTCATGGCCCAACTGGTTGTGGTAAAACTACACAAGTTCCACAATATATTTTGAATGATTGTAAAGCAAGGAATGTACCATGTAATATTGTTGTTACACAGCCACGTCGTATAGCCGCAATGACAGTTGCTCGTCGTGTTTGTGAAGAACGTGGTTGGGCTATGGGTACAGTATGTGGTTATCAAATTGGTCTTGATAAAAGTGCTGGACCAGATGTTATCCTAACATATGTAACAACTGAGGTTCTCCTACAAAAACTAATATCATTAAAAGATCTTAGTCCATATACACATATCATTATTGATGAAGTCCATGAACGGAATAAAGCTGTCGATTTCCTGTTATTACTTGTTAGGAAATTTTTTTACACAAAATCACCAAATGTTAAGGTATTACTTTTATTTACTTTTTTTTTGCCATTTTCTATCATTAATTTTTGATTTAGATCATTTTAATGTCGGCTACAATGGAAACTAAAGAATTTTCTGCATATTTTCGAACCATATCTAGAAATGATCCTAATACATTGCTGTATACACCAGTTTTACATGTTAACAAAAAAACCGATTTTGTTACAACCATTTTTTATAATGAACATATTTCATTTCTTGGACAATCGGTGAGATTTTTATAAAACATGGATATAGTTGCAATAATTTCAATTGATTATATTGTTTTAACTATACAACCAGTGGCGAATCTCGCCCCTTACAGGCCCTATCACATGCTTACGCAAAGATCTTTTTTGTCACGATATAACACGCCTCTGTGGGGGTCCCCGAATTGCTAGTTTCGTAAGTTTTCCTGTAGATCCGCCACTGTATACAACACAAAATAGAATAGGGATTGCAAGGGAAAATACAAACAAGACTGAGAAATCACGAAATATTGAAATTTAAAATTGAAATTATTGCAGTCACTGTATTGTAGTTTCTTAATGATAATAATACTAATATATATTTTTAGTCAGCAAGATACGAAATTAATAATCCAATAATTGAATTAGAAACTTACAAAATTTGTGTTGCATTAATCAAATATTTCGATAAAATAGATGAAGTTAATCCAATGACCAATGAAAAGAATGTTGGAAGTGTTTTAGTATTTTTGCCTGGTTATTATGAAATTGAAGAAATGCATAAACTTTTAAATATTGAAATGTCACGTAGCGGCAAGTAAGTATTGATTAATTTAAAATTCTCTTCATTTATTTCTTAAAAAAAACGTATGGATTTTAGTCAAAAGTATCATTGGGATATTCTACCTTTACATTCATCTTTATCAAGTGATCATTTATCACAAGCATTTAATCCACCAAAACGAGGTATTCGAAAAATTATTCTATCGACAAATATTGCTGAAAGTTCTGTAACAGTTCCTGATGTTTATTATGGTAATATATTTTTTTTTTTATAAAATAAATTCGTTAGTTAATTCATTTATAAAATTTTCAGTAATTGATTTTTGTTTAACAAAAGTTGTTAATGTTAATCAATTAACACGATTTGCATCTTTACGTCTTGAATGGGCATCTCAGAATAATTGTATTCAACGAGCTGGGCGAGTTGGACGTGTTGCTAATGGTCGAGTTTATCGATTAGTTCCAAAGAATTTCTACGAAGTTAGTACTCCATCTATTATTATTATCATTATTTTTATTATTGATAATGTTGTTGATTTATTTTTAATAGTCAGTAATGCCAGCTAATACTGTACCAGAATTACAACGTGCACCATTAGAAAATATCATTTTATATATGAAATTATTGAATTTAAATGATACACCGAAAAATATTCTAGCATTAGCAATGAATCCACCAAAATTAAAAGATGTTGAAAATTGTCTATGGCGTTTAAAAGAAGTTGGTGCATTATCAATGAAATGTCACAATGTTATAACAGCATCAGATGGTGATTTAACATTTATTGGACAGATAATGGGTCAATTACCATTAGATATAAATTTATCTAAATTGATTATATTGGGTTATATGTTTAGTTGTCTTGACGAAGCAGTGATTATGGGTAAATATCATGATATCATCTCTTAAAAAAGTATATCAATTTTTATTTTTTCTTTCTTGTTTGATTATTAGCTGCTGGAGCATCAATTCGAAATTTATTCGTTAGAAATTTCTATAATAAATTCCAATATTATGGAAAGAAAATCTTATGGGCTGATGGTTCAAAGAGTGATTTTATTGCTCTATTGAATCTATATAATGTTTGGTTGACACAAAAACGTAATCGTGCTTTTCGTAATATGAGTGAAGAGTATGCATGGTGTCGGACGAATTTCGTTAATTTCAAAGGTTTACGTGAATGGGAAATTCTAGTTAAAGAGATTCATAATCGTCTAAAAGGTTTCGGTATTGAAAATCCAATCGGACCACAACGGGTGACTCTAGATCCGATTGAGAAATCTCTAGTTTTAAAAGTAATGATTTGTGGTGCTTTCTATCCAAATTATTTTATAAGATCATCCGATTTTGGTCAAGTTGATGTACGTGAAGCTGTTAAAACATTAAATGGTCGTGATCCATTCACAACTGTTTATTTGAAAAATATGAAATCCACACAACCGGGTCATATTTATGTTCGTCAAATTAAAAAAATTCTAGATGCTGATAATGATGTTCGTATTGGTTTTGATCAAAATAGTTGGTAAGATTTACATTAATTATAATTTTCTCTAATTAATTACTAATGAATTACTTTTAGTAAAATTTTCGTTGAATATCCTAATGCTAAACAAATTGAAACTGTTACGGTTAATGGTAATAAATATATTACTACAACAGGACAGAGTATTCCTAAAGAAGTTTACGAAGCTGTTAGAAAACGACAATTGGGTATACCGTTGAAACTTAAAATTTTGCCGTAAGTAAATTAGTACAAATTCCGAGGAATTCAAAAGAACGTCTTCGTCTCCGTCTTCGTCATCTCCACTTGATGACTTTTTGCTGGTGAACGTCCGTACGGACTTGGCAATTCTGATGGGCGTCCTAACCATTGGCTGTGTTTGTCAACTGTAAATGCACCCACCGGGAGAAGATGTCGACGAAGACTTTGTTCAAAGAATTGTCAAATAAGTCATTGTCACCATGACGAAGACGAAGACATTCTTTATAATTCCACTGATTGTTTGTTTTTGGGATTTTATTGATGTCCTATGAGTTTATTTAAAATTTCCTGTGTAATTTTAGTGAAAGTAAAGCTTGGGAATTTGAACAAGAAGCACAAGATAAAATGGCTCAAATTTCTCTTGAAGAGGAGGAGAATTGTTTCTCAATTAAAACTCATAATCCATTACCACCACTCGATATTGAATATTTACAATTAGTTGTAACCCATGTGGTTGATCCTGGTCATTTCTATTGTCAAAATTACAATGAAGAAACAACTGGATTATTGAATCGTATCTTTTCTTTATTAAATTCACGACCATTAAAACAATATGAAGGTCGTGTACGTATTGATAATAATAAAATTTATACAACAGTACATACAGATCGGAAATTCTATCGTTGTAAAATTATTGCATTGAATGAAGAATCGAATAATTTAGTTCATGTATTGTTTATTGATTATGGTGATACACGTTCAATACCAACGGATCTTTTATATGAAATACCGGATTTTGATGAATGTCGTATACCACCGATTGCCATGTGTTGTACGTTAAGTGGTATTAAACCACCAGTACGTTTGAATTCATCTGCCTTATGGTCAAATGAAGTTATTGATCATTTTAAACAACATACTACTGGAACACTAATCTATGGAAAAGTGAGAATATCTATTTATGTTAAATATTTCTTCTATAATATCCGTTTTTTTAGGTTTATTCAGTTGTTGGAGATGTTGTCCATTTAGAACTATACCAAAGTAATCCGAGTCGTTCATCACTTACATCATATAATCAATTTTTAATCGAAAATAATTTTGCTGAATCATGTGAAGAAAGTTATCTATCGAAAATGGATCATGAAAAACGTGTTCATGTATTATCATCGGAAGATCCAAATAATACAGCTGCATATTTTGCATCAACAAAAATCAAAAATTTCATTGATTTCGATTCACCAGAAATTGATGATAAATCAACAACAACAATTAATTTAAATGGACCAGTTAGTCCTTTAGAAATGAAAATATTTGGTTTAATGCAAGCTACAAGTAGTGTTAATGTTGTTATAGAAGGTGATTCAGTTAATGTTGTTCTATTGGATGATAATCCAGAAGATACACATGCTAGGTATTTATTTTTTAATTCAAATTAAACAGCTTTTATTGTATTTTTGTTTTTAGATTATTGGTAGCTGGTGGTATTAACCAGTCCAGTTCTGGCCAAAATCTCGTCTTAACCGATACCACAATTATGCCAAATATACCTGGATTTCCATTAAATATGTTACTATTGTTTTGTCCAGTAATGGAACCGAAGATTAATCGTACAGGTACTAAAGTAGTATCGATTTTGTGCGGTTTAGGTTTTAAAAGTAATACAAGAACATCATATTATCGAGCACATGATGTTGCTTATGTTGCTGATACTGAATTAAATGGTTCTTTAATCCAAAAAATTAATCGTTTGCGTTATATAATGAACATGTTAATTAGTACAATGGCCCAAATTCATGAACAATTAGCTCCTGCATCGGAAATTGTGTCCTGGCAAAGTGCTTTGAAAGATGGTTTATTCAAGTATGTTTAAAAGTTATCGGCACGTATATAATATAATAATAATTGCCTTTCTAGCTTATTGCATATGAAACAGAAAACGGTTGAACGAAAAATGGTTCCAAATCATGATGTTTGGAATACGAATTTGTGTGAAGATCTAGAAGTGATTAATTTAGAAATTTCTAGTGAACATACCATATGGCCAATGCATTGGTTTGTTGAATTGAAGACTGAAGATTCGGGAAACGAAACGATTCAAGACAATCTAGAAGAATTGAGTCGTATTGCTAAACGGTAATTAATTGGTTGTTTAGTAAAAGATTGACTTCTAATAATTTTTGTCGTTTTTGTTTGTCTATGCTTCTAGTTTGGACCCACCAAAGGAAATTGTCTGTGAGTTGTGCAATAGTGAACCACTGACGTTATTAAGTGATGTCAGAAATCATATTTTGTCTGCAGACCACAAGGAGAATTTGCAATGTTTGAATTTAAAATAAGATTTTTCATTTTTCATTTTCATTATGTTATTTCATCATAGTTTAAGTTCTTTTGATATTTTCGTTTCATTATTTAGAATTTAGTGTTTATTTTTTTTGAATTGAGTTGACAATAAATAAAGTTTTTTTTGTAATTATTTTCATACTTGTAGATGTTTAGACTGAGTTCCCTACAGTCCTGAGCCCTTGATAAAGCCCAGAATGTCTCCAATGGATAGTGTCTGTACCTCCTGAGGTTCGATGAACGGCAACCCGAACCAGCGGTGCCTTAGCTCAGAAAGAGCAGGGCACTCACAGCACATGAGCCGCCGTCTCATCGTCCTCTGAGCATTTTCTTCTACATCTGGGATCATCTCTGACACCCAGCATTGTGAGGTGCTTGTGAGTGCCCCGTTAGGATTCCTACCACTTTATTTTCGTACTTTCCCCAAAACTTCATTTCGCATTAAATTGTAGGTGTTTAACTGGATAGACAAATGATAGAAATACAAGACAGATATCCACAGAACAAGAACTCAAAAAGAAGAGTTTCCTATATTAGGTACCTTAAAATTTGCAATTAGCAAAGAATTAGCACATTAAAAACCTATTAGTGGCCGTTTAAAGGTATTTCAAAATGTAAGAATGTGGGCTAAATCCCCTCTTCGTCATAGAACTGGCACCAAGGTTACAAACAGTTACGTGTTTCTCCAAGTCAAAGACCTAATTCTATCCATGAAGAATGGTACCGTTACGTGTTACTTGAAAACATAAACATGTCAGAGACAGAGAAATCCAAAAATTCTCCAAAACAAGTAAGTAATCAGTTAAATGTGATCTCTTTTTTCAAATTCCACTATCTTGTAGCCAATTAACACCAAAGAATCGGCGGAAATACGCAAATCTAGTCGTTTAGAATCATTAATAAACACCTATGAACGTTATAATTTCTTATCAATATTAATAGCAATAATATCAATAGTAACGATCTTAATAATAGCTGCTGATGAATGTCGACAATGTTTTCAACGACTAGATGGACAACAACAATCGCAAGTATCACAACAAATTCAAGATGATTATAAGAAATATTGGGTTTATGGCAAAAACATTGAAAGTGGCTATTTGAGGCATGTTTTTCGAATTCTAGATCGTCTAGGATACAGGAATGACCCAAATACAACCGATTGGGACCTATTATGGGCACATGATTATCCATTTCGTAAATTATACCAAGAATTGAATCATTTGAAACCATATCAGAAAGTGAATCATTTTCCTGGTTGTGGTTATATCACAAATAAAGTGGATTTAGCTACCAGTAACTTAAAATACATACCATCAGCTTTTAAATTGCCAAATGATAAATTAAAATTATTGGAATTTGCAAAAACCCATCCAAATATTAGTTTCGTACAAAAAAATAACGATCATAGAAACATAAAAGTGAAGAAATTACAAGAGATCGATCTAGATCAAGATGGTACTTTTATACAAGAATTTGTCGATAAACCATTACTGGTTAATGGGCATAAATTTGATATTGGTATCTATACAATAATTACATCCATTGATCCGTTACGTGTCTATATTTATAATGGTGATGCCCTTTTACGGTGAATATCCCCTAAAAAACCCTGAAACCAGATTGAAAATTTGTGTATAATTTTTAGATTTTGTCCGGTGAAATATTACCCTTTCGATCCGGATAATCTCGACAAATATGTTGTGGGTGATGATTATTTACCCATTTGGCAAGTACCATCATTGGATTATTATTATAATGTGTTGGGTTTTGGTATGCGAGAAAGTCTGAATGCATATTTGGAAAGTCGTGGCAAGAATTCACAAAAATTATGGCACCAAATTGAAGATTCTATTCGAATATTATTGTTAGCTAAAGAGCCACAAATTCTTCAAGTTGTCAATAAGTCAGTCAGTCGTTATCGATTGATTTCTTTGAGAAATTTAACAATTTTTATCTATTTTAGATTCAAATCAAAACGGAATTTCTTTGAAATGGTCCGTATTGATTTCGTTGTCGATGAAGACTTGAATGCTTACTTGTTAGAAGCAAATATGAGTCCGAATCTATCATCGGCTCATTACCCACCAAATCAACTATTATACGAACAAGTCCTGTATAGTGTACTGGGTATGTTGGGTATTGGTGAGCGACTTCGAAAAAACACCCTAGCACCACGGTACACAACTGTAATAAATCAACACTTACGTGATATTGATTCGTGTACTTTTCAGTTCAAAATCCGAAGAGGAAATGATCGTGTCCGACAAGAATTTAGCAACTTTTCCACAAGAATGTAACAGTCAATTATGTAAAAGTAGTTGTATGGCACCAGTATGTCAGTTATGTAAACCATGCTTATCACCAGATACACGAGATTATTTGGTACAAGCGTATAAGGAGTACATCAATCGGGGTGATTGCAAACGGATCTTTCCACCACCAATTGTAAAATTCCATCAATTCTTAATAGGGTCGTGTCGATAAAACTAAGGGCCACCCCTTTAGCTTTTAATCGAAACGGCCCCAATTGATTAGAGTAAAATATTATTACGATTGATTTTCAGGAGAGAGATTCTGGAGTTCCTAATTTAGAAGAGTATTCTGCTGAAAACCAGTTACAGTATCGATGGTTTTTGGGAAAATGTCAAATAGATCCGTCTTGGTGTTGAGTGTTAATTAGTTTCTTAATAGTTTAGTTGTAATGATCAGGATTTGATGATTGTTGGAAAGGATCTGGAAATCGATTACAAATCAAATTTAGAAAAATATGCTAAATTTTAATTAATTGTAAGACAAATAATACTGCAACAAAATACGTTTAAGTTTCTATTTCATTCGCCTGATCGTTATCAGTTCCATCACTATCACCATCATCCTCCCCATCATCATCAATGACTTTTCGATATTTGGCAAAATAATCCAACTGTTTCTTCGATAAACTAGTCAGAAATTCTTCATATTTTTGTATATATTTTCGTTTCAGGTCATTGTGTCGATTCACATAAACCTGTTGTTGTTGTTCAGAGAAATTCGCCCAAACAACATTTGGATCTTCATCACCACTATAAACCGATATGAAATATTCTAGAACAGTTGTCGGTGGTGTTGTTGGACATTCTAATCGTTGTTTATCCACTTTTTTCTTTTTTATTATTTTCCGTTCACGAATTGCAACGATTTTTTTATTTTTCAATTTTTTATAAGATTTATCATTCAATAAATCATTCCTTTGATCCATCGGTAATTTACTTAAATACTCTTCTAAATCATTCTGATATTGTTCCCATAATTGTTGAATACGAATTTTATATTGTTCACGTTCATTATCGGTTAATTTATGCCATTGTTCTGTTATACAAATCATTTTATCTTCACCTTTAACATTCTTCAAGACATCACTCTGTGATAATTGTTTAGCAAATAATGCAAAAGCTGCTGTTGGTGGTTTGATTGGTTTACCAGATAAACGTTCAAATATCAATTGTTCGTGTTTTGTTAATATTTGTATTTTCGGTGGTTTATATTGTGGATATTGTTGTAGATAATCTTGTAATTCTTGACAATATTTATTATATTCCTCTTGGGTCCAATTAATATAAAACATCTTATCATCATCAGTTAGTTGTTGCCATTTTTCATGACATTCTTCAGTAAAAATCACATCAATTATACTATTATTACATTTTTCATGTTCAACATTAACGAAAATCTCAAACGGTGTTCGTGGTTTTTTCGGTGGTGTATGTTCTTTTATAATCTTTTTCATTGGCATACATTCCGGATGATTTCGATAAAATTCATCTAATTCTTCATTGTATTGTTGACGTTTCTCTAATGCAAGTTCTTGGTATTTTTTCTTTTTATGTTCCGGTAATTCTTTATATAAACGTCCCATTATTTTGAAAATTCCTGTATTCGATTCATTTGGATATTGTTTGTGGATTTTATCACGTTGTTCTTTTACAAATAAACTATAAGCATTTGGTGGTTTTGGTGGTGCTTTTTTATGTTGTATTTGATTCGAATCTAATTTACTAATCCATTCTTCAATATCATCAACTATTTCATTTAGGATTCGATATTTTCGTACACTTTTCTGTAATAATAACCAAACTTTTTTACATTCATCTATTGAATAATCATCGAATATTATATTATTCCAATTTAAACGTTCCAGACGTGTGGAATATTTTAAATTATCATTATCAGGAAGATTGGCTCGAATTCTTTCAATTAATTTTACAAAAAATGATGACGGATATGATAACAAATCGGACAATTGTTGGGGATTGTTCTGATTATTATCATTATTATTATTATCACCATTGTTATCATCGTAGTCGCACACAGAGCTCAATTTTCGTTTTTTCAATGGGGGCATTTTGGCCTAAAACACAAAAAAACACATCTTTAGAAAATTATAGGTTATGTTTGATTTAAATGCAAAAACAAGCTCAATTAACCCTACAATTTTCATTTCTAGCTTTAGAAATGATTTAAAATACTTACAGCTGCATTAATTACCTAATTTTTCAATTATTATTGCACAAATTATCAGCAAACTCTATGAAAATTTGAGATAAACATAACCTCAATTTCCATTATCAGTATCAAGTATTACCAACTTAAACACAATAAATTTCCGTAAACTAGTGTATTTAAATAAAAATTATTAATTTACAAAATAAATGATTAATTTAACAATTTAATTATTGATTAAAATTGCATTTTACAATAAAATGTTGCTTATGATGTGCTTACGTAATTATGTACATGATTATGAAAGCAACCCAACTTTAAAGCCGCTGATAGTTTTCCTAATGAACTTTTTATTTTTGTTTAAAATAATTCCTTATGCTGTGCTTATATAATGGTTTTTGACAAACTGAAGAATCAATTTTGTTGTTGTTTATCATCCAACAAGATCTTATGAAGCCCAATTTTCCAATTCTTTCATATCATCATCATCTTCGACTTTTTCTACACAAAAAGACACAAAAAATCAATTAAAAAACTTGAAAATTATCATGAAATACGTACTAGCTTTGGCTGGCACTTTATTAACAACTTCACCAGCAGGCACAGATGGCAATTCATCAGCTTTCGGTACTTTGATCAATTCATCTTCAAGTGCTTCTTGTTCTAATTCTTCTAATTCTTTTTCAAGTTCATCATCATCTAAATCTTCACCGAAACCAACTGGATTACTAATAGCATTCGTTATTTCATTAGCTAGATCTTGTTGTTCAGCAATATCATCCATCATATCATGAACATTATCCACATCCCTATAATTATTGATCATTAATTAATAAAATAAGGTAGTCAATTGATAATAGAAGCAATGTATACATATTGAGATGAGCATGTTTGAGAGCATCTGCAGCATTCTTCATTGTTGTCAATACAGCTGTATTTGTATTAGCACCTTCTAATGCTTCCCGTTGCATTTCAATGGTACTAAGTGTACCATCGATTTGTTGTAATTGTTTTTCATATCGTTTCTTTCTTCGTAAAGCCAACAGTGCAGCTATAAATTCAAAATTATGATAATCGTTGATTTAAATAGCCTTGAAATAGTTTGCCACACAATCATAACAATAATAATACCTCGTTTATTTTTCGATGCATTCTTCTTGGCTGTTAATATTTCCTGTTCGATTTTCTTTTCCAAGAAATCCTGTTTCTTCAACAGCATATCCTCGGTTTCTCGTAATTTTTGAATGGCTTCACCTGTTGTAGGTGCTTTGTCCTCTTTCTTACCAAACAATTTACCAAGAAAACTCATCTTTATATATATTGCTATTTATCACACACACAGTATTCAATAATTACACGGAAATTTGCACAACAATATTGATAAACAGTTTATTTCGCGATAATTTTGTCCCGAAGAAGAAGAAACGCAAAAAGTCGCTTTTTTTGACAAACGGACTACAGAATCATCATCATCTGTCCAATAAGAATGAGTCATGTAACGTAAATAATTGGAAGTGGCCAAAGTTACGCACAAATCTAGTAATTTTTAAGTTTCTACTATTGGCCATCTTGACTTTTCCACCCTACAACTACCAACCAATTAACTTAAAAGTTACTAGATTTTTATTTTCCCATAGAATATAACCTAAAATTTTGTTAATTAAGTTTTCACAAAAAAAAGATGTTTTCCGATAATTATGATTGGGAAGCCCATAATCGACAAGTTGTTCTGGAGGGTCAGGCAGCCCTGGAACGTACTGGAGAGAGTATAGCTCGTTCGAATCAAATTGCAATTGAAACGGAGACTATTGGTACAGAAGTGGTGTCCGAATTAACCGAACAAAGAGAATCACTTCTACGAACCAAAAATCGTCTACAGAATGCTAATGAACAATTAGATAACGCTAGAACTGTATTGAAACGTATGGGACGTAATGCTATCTACAACAAACTGATCTTGATATTGATTATTTTGATTGAAATTGCAATTTTAGTATCGTTAAGTTATTTGAAATTTTTCAAAAAATGATGCACTGTAATTACGTTTTAAGAGAATATATTAATAAAATGTGTTATATTACATTCGTTCTGAGACTTTTGATGCTATGTTCCTTAATTGTCCATAAACTTTTGATGGTGGTGAACCTAATATTAAATTACAAATTGCTGTCCGGGCTAATTGAATATTTTGGTAACTGCCCAATATATGAATTTTACTATCAGCTAATACGATTCGTGTCTTTGTGACGTTTTCAATTTGAAATTTTGTTCGACCACCTTTACCAGCCAAACGACCAATAGCTCTTGACTGATGATCACCTTTTAGTGTTTTTACATCTTTGATTTCAAAACTTTCAATAAATAGATTATCCAAACGTAGTAAAGCTAAAGCATCATCAACATCGAAACCATAAACAAACGCCTAAAAACAACAGAAACTGTTACAACTGAAGAAAACTTGAAAAATCATTCAATTATCACAACAAATACCTTAACAAAGTCAGCAGCTTTCTGTACATTTCCTACATCTTTAGTTGCATCACACGTCCGTATCTCCACATTACGTGTCTTCAAATTGAATCGAATTTGTAACTGTAATTGTTCAACAATTGGTGTAAAAATCTTCAACCAATTATCTTTAATTGGTGTATATCGATGAG
This sequence comes from Iselma pallidipennis, assembly GCA_037464855.1. NCBI lineage: Eukaryota > Metazoa > Arthropoda > Insecta > Coleoptera > Meloidae > Iselma > Iselma pallidipennis. Next base: position 55,329 of record JAZBHA010000371.1, on the reverse strand, counting down.
CTGGTACTGGAATTTTACGTATTTCACATGAACTTTCTGAATATTTTCGAGTACGTTTATTCGGCGGTTTATTATTGATGTTGCCTTCAATTCCATTATGTTGATCAACTTCCATTGCATTATTATTACCAATCGAATCATTTCGACGTTTTGGACGCGTCTTTTTGGTTTGAAAATTTCCTGCATCTATATTAGCACCTGTCGTACTAGCCATTTTATTAATTTTTCACTTAATTATTCATTAAATATAAACAATTTTAATTAATAATTGTTGTTGGAACAAGCACATGGACAGACGTCAAATTGAAAGGAACTAATCAGCATAGCCAACATAAAACATAAAATTCCCTGTAGTATTCAAATTAGTGGCGCCGCATGTGGACAAATGCCAAATTAAAAAGAATCAGAATTGCCAACATTGGAAATTAAACTCCTTGTAACATTCAAATTAGTGGCGCCAAACAAGAAGATTTATAAAAAAAATTTTGTATAGTGAAACCACCGAAATAGTGGTTTTAACTTATTGCCTTTTGGGTTGTAAATCTTAAGGCATTATATTTGCAATTGAATATTGAATAAATAAACATTATTAGTCCACTATTAGGCTGGCAAAAGATTAAATAAAAATCAAACACAAAAATGCGCACAAGATATAAAATATATTTTAACAATTGTTTCATTAAGTATTTACATAAAAAATCTTGGCGCCTTACATTGTAACAAATGTTTTTTTTTGAGATTTTTTTGTGATAATAATTTTTTTTACATATTTTTGTTTTGTACTTAAACTGACTTAAGTCTATTTCTATTAAAAATTGAAAACATTTTTAATCAAATTTACATAAATAGATGGTTGCCTTAAAACTATTATACGCTAAATATAAATTACTTAAAACTAATAACAGTTTTACATTTTTTTTTTTTAAAAAAGGTCAAATTCAACAGATTTTGTATAATTAATAATATTATCATGACTATTGATCTTTTTTTTTCGAATTTATCTACAAATTGATGTGAAAGACAACCCAACAAAAAAAATTCACTTTACTTTCTTTAAACTTTCTCTTTTTTTCTGAATGATAACGAAAAAAAAAATAACGTAAATATATTCGTAAATTTTGTGGTGGACCTAAAACGGTCAGAATGTATACAAAATTTTGCATTGAACACAAAATAATAATATTTACAAAATAAAAAACAAAAAAGTAATCATAATAACAAAACAAAAAAGGAACAAAAATCTCATTCAATCAAATGAAAATCCACCGATAATTTTCAATTTGAACCAAATTAATATACATTTTTTATTATTATTTTTTTTTTTTTGGTAATTTTCTCTATAACGACTAAAAATTTCGGTGATGAACTACAGAAAATTTTCAAATGAAACAAGTTAATAGTCACAAATTTGTTCTTAAATTTTATCAGTTATATCACAATGGTTTTTTTTTGTTACAAAAAATTACAAGTATTTACAGTCGTTTTTTTGGGGACATTTTCAGAAGAAAACACACGATTTCCACCTCTAATATAAACACGAGAAAAAAAAAAGAATTGAAAAAACTGTTTGTGGAAGGAAAACTAAAAGAGGAAAAAATGCTGAATTCTTGATATTATCCACGATATGCGCTAGATTACAAATGAATGAGTAAGTATTGCACCACAACCTATTGCAATCATAAATAAATAATTAAAGAAACAAAAAAAAAACGATTAAATTGATTTATGTAAAAATGATTGAAACCAAAAATCGGATTTCCTGAAAATCTAGTGCTAATGGATCAACGATACATATATGCCCAAAATACTCTCAGTTGTTACTGAATTGTCCATTATATTAGCAGATTGTAGTTTAAAATATGAAGAAATTAAAAAGAAAAAATAGTAAACAGGACACAATATAGTAGGTAAATATAAGGTAAAATTGTTAATGATTCCTCTTGAGAATTACAAGTTTTTTTCCATTATTTTATGAACAAATTGACTGTATTTTTTTTGTAACACAAGAATGGTTATTTAAAAACTACTATACACTATAATACATAATTGTAAAATCAAATTTTTTGTATTTTGTATTTTTTTTTATTTTTTCTTATATTATAGATTTTTTTGGGGGCTTAATTTTTTCTTCACGACATTATCAGCAATAGCAACTGTAGAATACTAGGCATCATATCGATATATAAATATTATTATCAGAGATAGATATACACACACACATACAAACGCATACATACATAAATATCTACATGATGACACAAAGAAAAAGGGAAGAATACGAAAAAAAATGAACAAACACACCTATAGTTGTTGCTTTTCAACCTAATAAATGATCAAAAAAATAATAACAAATTACCGAAATTGCTATTGTTTGGTCTGTTTTTTACGCTTATTCATAGTCGATTGATAATTATGATTATTCTTATTTCTTACACGTGGCTTCCATTGATTATTTGGATGACGTTGTTGTAGATGGGTATTATTTGGTGATATGTCACGGGATGGTGGATCAGATCCCTGATGAAAATTTGCCAATAAACAAATGTTGATTGTTTATAAATTATGTATTACTTACTTCTGAACTACCGCCACTATCTTCGGCACTAGATATTGAACCACTACTGGACAATGATCTTGGTGGTCTTGTCCTTTGACTTGGTGGTGAATTATTATTACCACCAAATGTTTGTTCAATCCAGCGTCTATATTGTACCACATTATCAGTTACTCTGATAATACGACCTAGTATCGATGAATATGCACAAACTGAATTCGGTGATAATGGATGGACGGCATTTGTTAAAACGGTGTATGCATGCTCGAAGGCACGTTTTACCTAATATTTATAAAAAAAATATATAATAATTGAATTATTATTAAATAATTAATTAATAATTACATGAAGTACTCCATAACTACTTCTGCCAATATCATTTGATGGTAATAGAGGATCTTCAATACATAGTAGACTAGGTCGATGTCCATCGATCATTTCTTTTTGCATTTCTTCTTTACTAATATAACGTCCACCGTCACGTATCCGTATACCGGTATGCATATAATTAAATTTTCTACCATATAATTCGAAAAATTCAATTAATAAAACACCCAAATTACCATTAATTAACACTTCAGGTCTTGGATGTAATTGTAAAAAACTAATACACATTAATATAAGACTATAACTTGATATACCACCTGTAAACACTTCATTCAAATCACGTTCTAATAGGAATTGTTTCAATACGTAAACCAATTTCGGTAATACCGGAAATTTTGACATGTAATTTTTTATTAGTTCAGCTGATTTAACACCATTCGACATATTAAATGAAATGTCCACTTTAATTTCAGTTTTTTTATCAGTTAATTTAACAATTGGTACAGATGCTTTATCTAACACTTTTATACTGTTCTCTTGGGCGACATCGTTGTCCAAAAATTCCTGTTCCAATGTCCATAATGGTAGATTTGACCACTTGCCTAAACAACCACAAAAACCAAATCAAACAAAAAACCTTTTTAACTAATTTTAAAACAAACATACACGCGAAAAACGCTTAAAATCTACAAAAAAAAAACCACAACAAATAGAATTTAAAAACAAACATTAGTCCAGAGCAGACGTATTCGCTGAAAATTACGAGCATTTGATCGTTTTACTGTAGATTTTCGGATAATTCCGAAATTATACAGTAAAATTCGGTTATAGCGAATTCTATATCCAGTAATTACAAATTGATAAATAAATAAACTTATTGCAATTGAAAATCTAAAAGGAGGTAGATAGTTTTCGCTGTGACACCCTGTATAATTAGAACGACTTGTTCGTTATATCCGTGAAGTTGTTTAGTAACAAGTATGAAAAAAACTGTTATGTAAATTTGTAGGTTTTAGCTGTAAATTCGTTATAACCGAATAAGAACAAATTGTATACATTCTTGTTGAACGAAAATCACACTTGAAAACAATATTTCGAATTAGAATAAGAGAAGCAAAATTGATTCAAACCAGTAGCAATAGATGATCTCTTCTAATTCGAATTATTTATTATATTAGAAGTTTATGGTTCTACGCACACCAGATGGGAAACGTCCGTCACGTCCATCCAGTTCAAAATTAAAAGCATTGGTACTTATGGCAAGCTTGAATCGAGACGGGTCGGATCAACTTGTCTCAATTTGAGACACCCATAGGAACCAATGCTTTCAATTTTGAACGTGACGGACGTTTCCGACCTAGTGCACGTAGCTTCTAATAGCACATTAAAAATTCTATTTGAATCTCTTACAACTATGACATACTCAATATTATATTGCTCTGAATTTTCAATATCATTTTAACAAAAATACAGTATTCCCTCGATTTAATTGATCATTGGAATCTTAGTCGAACTTCGATACCTAGTTACTATTACCGAAAAGACAACAAATATTATATAGTGGAAATTTCTTATACCATCACCATCACCTTAGGCCTTAGGCGATGAATTATAAACAAACAACATTATTAATCAATTAATAAATAACTGGAAAATATAATGTAAACATGACGACTTTTTTTAGTTTGTTTAACGATTATTAGTAAATTTAAATAATATTATTTTGATTTATTAAATCGAGTTTTTACTGTCTAATGATTTTTTCAATCATAACCAACTTTAAGTCAACTTTAATTTATAATAAAGTCACATTCTAAGTCCATAGATCCATACGAATGTTTATATACCTTATTTGCCTTATACAGAACCACTGGACTTAGAATGTGGCTTTATAAGTTAGAGTTGATTATAATTCAGGTAAATTTTCAAGAAAACCTGTATATGTTAGACCCAGATGCGGGATTTGCTCATATACCGAAATAATTGTTATTGCCTGATTCTGATTAATGCTAAGTCACCTTTCAGACCAAGTGAATCTGAATCAATCAGTTGTTTCTTTTTATTACATAATATGATATACTGTGTCTTTTACTAAAAGTATTAGTTTTTCAATGTGTTATTTTGCTATTGATTTATGAGTCAGACTGATGAAATCATTGCTTGCTTGAATCATGATTCGAATGGATTAAATTATTATAGATTGATTCGGATTGAGGCATTAATATAAAATCAACCTTGTAGTCATAATTCGATGCCCGTTCATTACCCTTTATTACAACATCAAAGCATTTGAATAATTTTTGGCAAATAATCAAATTCGGTATATCTGAGTCCAACAAAATTTGATAAGATAATGAAACTTGAATTATCCGTGATAACTAATAACATATTATCAAAACAAAAAACGTTACGAGTAGTTTTTATCAGAAATTACAAAAACAACAACAATAACATAACTATTATAAAACTCTTCTGATAAGAACTTCTCTATATATGTATATTTACAACAATTTTATAACATTATAGTAATAATTAAATTGTGTAACCTTTAAAAAGAGTGATAATTATATGTACACATGTTTCATTGATATCTTTATATAAAACATGTTTCTATAAATTTAAACTATATTTTTGAATGGGAAAATATTGAAAATTACCTATAACGACCAAATCAATATCACTAGTCGGTAGATAAAGGCCTGTCCTATATGAACCAAAAATTTCCACTTGTGCTTCTGGCCATTTAGAGAGTATGATTTTTTCAATACGTCGTACAACATCAGCACGTACCATATGTTCAGTACTTGTTGGACTCATATATTGATAAAAATGTTCAATTTCTTGATGTAATCTAAATTGGAAAGGAAAATAAATAAGAAATTTAATTGGAAATCATAAAGAGAAATGCATAATAATTGTTATGTGTATATGTACGTTCATTGATTGCATGGAATGCCTCTAGTATTCTTAATTAATTACAGAATATCTAATTGCAAAGTAATTATAATAACGAACAATCACTGTAATCAGTGGCGGATCTACTACTTGAGCCTTTAAGGTACGATCTTTTTTGGTGTACACTTGGGTGCATATAAAAGAGAACGTCTCTTGGGTAAGAAGTACTAGTATTTTCGGTCGTGTAAGTCAGGCTTTTTCTCTCGTAAGAGTAGGAAGGTAGGGAGATTCCGCCCTCAAGAGCCCGATTTAGACAGGCCCACAAAAACCGTTCTCTTTTATATGCACTCAAGTGTACGTCATTGAGGGCCCCCTCAAACAACAGGGCCCCAAAATGCCTGGATCCGCCACTGGCTACAATTAATAAATTGAAATATGTAGATTTTTATAGGTCAGAGTAGCGGAAGAACTGGACATTGTCGTTGATAAGATTTATGAAAAAAATTACTGATAAGAAATTTCCAAATAAGGAAAAAATTATACAAGAAAGGAAAAATTTAAATGTCAAAGTCACAATATCACACTAGTGTCATCTATCGGTTATTTATATGAATTAAATTCTGGAAAAAGTAACTATTTCAATTTTGGCAATAATTTTTTCAATTGTAAACAATTAATGGATTATGTAAAGAAAAAATAATTGAGTACGGCTCACCCTAGAACACCCTTATAATAATTGAATTTGTCTTTACGCCATGGACAGCCGCCGTATTCGCCTAATATCTTCTGCGGATGGCGGTTTATTAATTTGGTACTGGCGCGATTGTCGGCCTTACGTCTTCTATTCATAAAATTATTTTTATCCATTTTACCATTCATGATTTGTTGTTGTTGTTGTTGTATTGTATTAAAACCATTTGTTTGAAACGTTTCAATATCACTATCAATATCTTTTATATTCATATTGTCTAATTCTTGTTGTGTTTGCCAAATTCTAAGCCACAATAGTTTGGCTGGTCCCTCTTGTTCCGGTTGTAGCCACGATATCGAGGGATCCATTCAAACAAACACTGGATTTTTTCGTTTGTTCTCAACCATTTACGGTTAGTCTTTAATTATTTTATTGAAACATTTGTGTAGAAGTTTTAATTTTTTATTTTTTAATAGAAAAGTTGTTCTAACACGCGAAAGTCACACCTTGAGACTTCAATCACACGACTAAAAAAAATTGACTGACAAGTTGTATGAAATGAACGATAGATAGCGCAATCAAATCAACACTTGACACGGCGGCAAATTTAAAAAAGAAACTATGGGGGTGGAAAGATTTTATGGAAATCGGTGTGTAAAGAAAATTGAGGGAATTTTCCGAGTCCGGCAACTGTCAGTCAAATACCACAAATCGATAATTCGGTCGAAAAACAACAAGTTCACATAGCAACATATATAATAATTGATTTTTTGAAAATTATATAAAAATCCACTAGGATTAATTGACCTATTTCGTTGTTGTTTATTACCAAAACATTCAATTTATCGTTGAAAAATCGTCATTAGATATGTGAGTCATATGTGTAGATGATTGTAAATATAGTTATGAGTTAAAACCTACGCCACCCACCTGTCGCATAACATTACATCATACTGGAATTCAGTATCCCAACAAATTGCTTGAGGAATCATTTTAAATACGTTGATTTCACACTAAAGACACACGAATACTTAACCGAATTTTTTCCAGAGAACGTATCAATTTGTAAAAGATTCATTATCAAGTTTCTCATCGTTTTTTTTTATTGAATTACCATTATCTTATCCACAATTGACAGCAAAATGCACAATTTTCAAATTAACCCCGTCAAATTTTTATAAATCGTTAACAAGTTGTGTAATTGAATCATAGTCTAATTGAAATTTAATTTATTAATTAGAATTTAATTAAAATTTTCTGCTTAATGTGTATAATTGGTTGCTTCAAAAACAACATGTATAATTGGTTGCCTATAGGGCGATAAAATAGATTTCTGTAAAAGGTTTGACGTTAAACTTAATCCAACCCCAAATTTAGCGCTCTGCTGATTTCTCCAGTTGTTTCAAGAAAACCTTCACAATCTATAAAAAAAAGGTTTTAATTGGATCAAATTCTAATTGTACTTCAACTTAGTTATTAGAATTTAAATTTTTTACGGTTGGTGTGTATAATTGGTTGCCTATAAGGTGGTAAAGTAGTTTTCTGTAAAATCTTAAATTTTATTTCGTGTTGATTTTTCAAGTTGTTTTTGTA
>JAZBHA010000371.1:26949-47125 GCA_037464855.1 Iselma pallidipennis | reverse complement strand
TTGACGTTTAACTTGAATAACTTAAAATATTTACAGTGTTCTGCTGATTCTGTTAGAGGACCTCAACAAACCATTACAAATATGAGGAAGCTGTTTAGTCGCATCTAATTCTAATTGTAATTCAATTCAATTATTAGGATTAATTTTTGTTAAATTCATGTGTATAATTGGTTGCCTATATGCCGATATAGTAGGTTTCTATAACTTTGGCAAACAGCATAACCTCAGATTTTGTGGTCTGCTGATTTCTTAAATTGTTTAAACAAATTCTAATTATTATAAACAAATGGATGTTGATTTACTTCGTCCCGGTACAGTTCCAATAGCACCAGACACTGTACTATGGTTTGAATTCTTATTACATCAAGATCTTCTATTCAATCATCTGCAAAAACCGAACCCCGGTAACCATCAAATCAAGCTTATTGTTTTCTTTCGAATTACTGATTTTAATTAAATTATAGATCCCAGTCCAATTGAATTAATTGCAAAATTTTACGATGCTATCACGGATACATTACGCAATCGTTTAGAAGCTGAAAATGGTGAAATTGCTCTTGTTGAACCGTTGCAAGATAACAGTAAACATCCAGCTAAAAATATTGCTTTGAAAGTTTTATCACTTAAAATTGCAGCTTTTATTAAATGGAATTTACGTGAGTTTATTGTTTAAATTGTTGTAAAAATATATTGAAGCATTATTGTTGATTTTTAGCTCAAATCAGATTGTTACCATTCAAGACACAGATAAATCTATTACAGGATCTGTTATATTTTACAAATGATAAAGTTTCAGTTGAAATACCAAATATCGATGTGGAAAATCCGGAATCTTTATCGTTACCGTATTTATTTGCTCTTATCGTTTATCACAGATGGTTATTAAATGTATCAATGCATCGAATCACATCAAACTGGAACGGTAGATTTGGGTACTGATAATTATTTTTTTTCAAAATAAATCAATAAATAAATAATAATTAATGAATTTATAGGAGTAATGAAATTTCTCCGATTGAAGAATCAGTAATTTGTTCATTAGAAAATGTGAAGAAAACCGTCGATTTTCTAACAGACTCATTAAAATGGGTCGAAATACCAAAAATGTTAACATTTGATTGTTTCAAATTACCAACAGAGAATAATGATAATCTTGAATTTGATTGGAATAATTCACAAATAATATCAAAAGAAGAATTACATGCACAAATCAATTATGATTTAGGAACATTCTTTTTCTATAAAGAAGATTATCTATTAGCGAGAGAACATTTTACTAGATGTTTAGAAAGTTTTCGTACAATTACAGAAAGTAATGGTTTTATGAATATTAATAGTGATATATTGGATGTTTATGTGAGAGCTTGTAGTGGACCTGAAGGTCCTAAAGGCAATTTACTGGAACAATTCAACAACTCAGTAGTTAATCATTATATGGTAAAAGACAATCGGGAGTTTCAATTATTTGTTGATTTTTACAATATATTTCAGGGCATTACAACAATTTTACAACAGGATAATGTTATTAAAGAAATCCCGTTAGTACACCGTCTTAATTTAGAATCAAATATTCAAGGAGCATTATCCAGTGGCACGTTTACAGTTGCTCGAGATTTGTTGCATAAAATTCGTATTTTGAATGTTATTCGATGTGTTTTAGATCAGAAACCTTTGTGTCAATATTCGGCAATTTCACTAAAACATACAGATATTTTAATTTGGGTAAGATTTTACGTCATTTCATCTCTTTAGGTTTCTTTATTTTTGTTATTTTAGGCCATTGAGTCGTCTTGGAAATCGTTTAGTGATAGTGATAAGAAACTTGTCAAAAAGTTCTTAATGGATTTGATTTTGAAAAAGGAGAATCCAGATCTGTTATCAACGATTCAATCGAATATAATTTTATCACAAATGTTTGATAAAAGTGAAATTTCTTACATAAAAAATTGTGAATCTTCAATTGAAATACCTGAATCTTTAAATAAAACTGATTGGATCCTGTATAATTTTACAAAGAAACGTAAATATGGTTTATTGGTATATTTTTTTTTATTAAATTAGATTGATTGTAGGTAAACCTAAGATGGAATTGAAACAATTAGAACAACAATTGATTACAACATACGATCATAAAAAGATCCGTGAATTGATAACAAAGATCTTGATGAATCCATTAACTGAAGATATTTGGAAGATAAATCCACAATGGGAATTACCAATACCATTACAATCAGTATTAAAATCATTACCACGTGGTTTCCTTCAAGATTATGGTTTTGTTTTATTAACAAAAGCACGTGAACAAATGTTAAATAAAAATTGGAATTCATCATTAGAATTAATGTTAATCTTCGATAAAGAATTAGATATAACAAATAATAATAATAATACGAATATTTTAAAATTATCACGTTTAATTAGTTGGGAGATATTATTAGTACAAATAACACAATTAATTGATGATTGGCCATATGGTACAGTTGATAAAATTGCTATAGCAAATGCATGTGAAGCATGTTTACAAACTAATGAATCTGTATTACCACGTACGGAAATTATTGAACAATGTATTATATGTTTATTGAATTTAGGACGATGGGAATTTTTAATTAATAATGATAAACGATGGTCACCACAATCTGAAATAACATCAGCAATTGCTTTAGCTTGTCAGGAATTAATTAAACATAAAGGCAACAAGAAATTGGCCAAAAACCTATGGGATATTGGTAAGAAAAATTACCAATTTAGTATTGAATTAATCGTGTTTTTGTTTGTTGTAGTTTTACCAATTTTTACATCACAAAATCAATCGAAACGTGGTAATTCCGGTAATTCTATGTACCTTGATAGTAATACAACGAATTTAAAAAGTAAAGTAATGGGTGTATTTTCAAAATTGCGAGATTCTACAGTATTAGCAGTGGTTATTGCAATGTTGACTCGTTTACACAATGTTTTAAAAGATGAATCCAGTTTGGAGTTACAAGTGGAATATACGATGTTGTGGCCAGCAGTTATTAGCAAGTAATTCTAGTATTTATTTTGATTTATTTAAAATCATTAATAATAATTGGATTTTAGTGCAAATTCGTATAATACCAAAACTGCATGTGAAATGTTATCACAAATCGTCACACAAGCCCTACAATACTATCCAACGAATATTTCATGGCTGCGTCTAATGGGTGACATAAATTTTGGTAATTTCCCTCAAAAAATACTAACCATTTGCACTCGAGGGCTAAAATTTGCCTTTAAATTCGAGGGCTCCGCTATGGAGACAATTTAAATACTGGGGGCAGTTCATGACATAAGGACCAAAACAAATGTGATTGCTTCGAGTGCAAAGGGCTGATAATAAGTTGTTTTAATTAATTTTTAATTCCTTTTTATTTTTAGCAAATGGTTACTATAATGTTTCGTTAAAATATTATTTAAAATCATTATTGATTTATAATGATTATTTTAATATACCAGTACGACATGATGATCATGTATTTCGTCGTATGATCAAATGTTGTATGGCATTAGGTTGTTATACACAAGCAGCTGTTCTATGTCAATTTTTAGAAGAACCCGATTATAGTTTAGCATTTAAAATATTAGGTGAACAGAAATATTGTAATGATGCTATTGATGCATATTATCATTGTATATGGGATACAAATATTCTAGAATATCTAATACATATACATAATCGTAAAGGTGAATATCAACGTAGAAAATGTGCAACACAAGTTATTGGTTTATTAGAATTGAATTCGAATAATAATGAAGAAATCCAAAGGGAGGCAAGTAATTTAAGAAAAAGTACATTTTTAAGGGCATTATGTAAACAGTATGTATTTGAAAATTGACACTATTTACGATTTCATTTACATTAACAATAATCTATCTACAAAATGTAAAAATATTGATTACAAGATTGAATTAAAAAAATTAAAATTCTTCCAATTACACTAATAGAGATAATACATAAAAAAGAATTGGCTATATTGACTAGGCATCTAGAATTGTGATAATTGTGGTGTATCAACGAATTCTTTACCATAAATGAAGATCGTATAACCAGTTGCGAATACCATTGAACCCCAAAACAGTAAATACATGAGACATTCAGTTGAATATTCACTAGGAAAGATAACTGATGCCATAAACATAGCAACAGCTACAAGTAACACAGATGGGAATGTAATATATCTCCAGCCACGATCCATATATAATGGTGATTTAATTTCACTATAACCATGAAACAAATCAATAGCATCCTGTCGAAAACCATCCGTTAAATTGTTACGATAATAACGTGTCATTGAATTGATGCCATCTTTTAATAGACCAATCTTGGTACGTTTACCAGTACGTGTAAAATCTGTTTTTAATGCACCAGTACCCGAATATTGGATACTGATTATATCGGCATTATCAGCCCATATATTTTTAAATAATGATTCGAATGTAATTTGATGTTCTAATCGTTGTGTTTGTTGCAGAATATTTAATTTTTTCAATACAATTTCCAGATTTCTATGTGCTAACATACTTTGTACAACATTTGTACGATCTAAACAATCAACACAATTCGTACGAAATACACCTTCTTGTAATGATGATATTGAACCATCTCTTAATAACAAGAAAAAACCCATTTCATCTTGATCATGGGCAACACGATCAATTAAAATCGATAAACGATCCCAACGCATTTTCCGACATTCAGCATGAAAATCAAATGGTTCATAACGTACTGAACCATTTGCTAAATTATTAATAACATCTTTAAGTGTTTGTTCTAATTGACCTTCGGCACCACATTGATCAACTAAATTAATTAATACCTGTTTACCATAAATGACAGCAACTGATTCTAAATGTTTCATACATGCATTATGTTGTTCTTGTGGATCTAATTCAATAACAGTTGGTGGTGGTTTATAACGTAAATCTGGTAATTGTTGCCAATATAATGGTATCGAACCACGGATTTGTACAAAACTGGCACGATCACCTTGATATTCAACAATCTGTTCAGTTTCAACGAAATTTGCTACGTTACCATCACGATCGATACCACGACGAAATAAACGAGTACCAGCACGATTTGTTGATCGACGTGAAATCAATGACCATATTAAATTCTGACCATTTATAACACATTGATTAATCGATATAAAACCATGGATTAATGGTAGACAAAAATTACGAAATTCGGGACCTTTAAAACCAGTCAATAAGTAATTATTCCAGATAAATCGTTGATCAGCACGTTCTAATAATGATTGTTTCCAAAAATCCGGACCAAAATCATGTAAACGTTGTAATGAATGTGATAAATCATAACTATAACTGAAATAATGATACGGTGTTGTTAAAACCTGTTCAATCATATTCAAATATGTATTATTGTCGGATGCCTGTTGTGGACTTAGATGTAATACACTTCTTGTATAAGGCAATAATTCCGCTTTAGCCAATTTCCATATTGGATGACCGGCTATATAACCAATTAATTCACGTTGTGTTACAATAACTAAATATCGACCAGCTAATAGTTTGATTGTACCAAGAAAACCACAGAAATCTTTACGACTAGTCAATGATGGTATTTGACCAAGATTTCGTTGTAAACTGATCGATTCAGATGGACGGTCGATTATCAGGATTTCATCCACACCTTTCGGTTCAAGATAAAACTTTTCAGGGGTAATATGTCTGGAAATTCCAACAAAAACATTACAGAAACAGGGGGGCTTTAATTTGAAAAAAATCAACTTACAATGTTAAATCGTTATAGATATCTGAAGACATTGTGATTTTTTTAAACAAATTCCTGTTAATTCGAACAATTCGTCTTATCAACTACATTGTAAATTTACACATTTTCTTTAATCAAAAGACAACAATTCAAGGTTAACCTAATTACACTTGTCAAAATGACAGCTGTCAGATGAGATGATAATTTTTTTGAGGTTATAAAAATAAAAAACCCTAAATAATTCAAAATAAACCGCGAATTGTTTTTAGGTTGGTTCAGATGTAACAGCTTCACGATTCTCATACGCCCAGAAACGATGGAATTCAATTAGTATACTAACAAAAGTATCACCTTGTCCACAGGCAATTAAATCAGCTAATGTTATACGTTCAGGATCTTTCGGTCGTACCATATCGAACAATTCATCTTTAACATCTTCAAATGACACAGCATCAGCACCGTGTGCTTTCATTTGATCTTGAATAGCACGAAAGAAGTAATTTAATGTAAAAGCATCCAAATAACCTTGACTATTGATATCCAATATCCGGAATAGATAGGCTAGAGCTTGTGGTTCGGAACGATTCTCTAATGCTAATACTAGATCGAGATAGGTTTTATAATCAATTTCACCAGAATATGTAAGACATGTTTGAAAGACACGATCTAGAAATGGTTGTGTTAATGTACCTGAACCATAACCAGCCAATTCGGTTTTATTCAACATTCCATTATGATCACGATCTAGATTCAAATAATGTCCATAAATACGTAATGCAGATGGTGCACTAAACCAATTCTGTTCTTGTAATTCTTTACTTAACTCTTCATCACGTAATTCTAATAAATCGTCAAGAAATGAGCATGCTAATATGTCCAAAATACGTACACGACCAGCACGAACACTATCCAGAAAGAAGAGAAATTTCCGGACAGCTGTACATACATAGAAACTATGAAATGATTTTTCTAAACCTTCCAATTGTGGCAATGTCGGTACTAATTCTGTTATATAACTCTCTAAATCGGTTTCATTCAAATAACCCTGTCCAGTTGCATCGTATAACGATAAACCAATACGGGTTTGTTGTAGCCAAACTTTACGCATAACATAATTAAATAATGACATTATTGATATTCTGCCTTGTTGGTCGCCTTGTTGTAACTTAGCAAAGACAGTTGATGTAAAATATGGTTTTACTTTTGGGCCAACAATCGATGCAATCTTCTTATAATCCGTATATGTTAATAATTGTTCATCGGGATAACTTTGATTTTGATCCAATAATACCCATAAATCTTTCAATTCATTATTATCGAGAAGTGTAAAACTTTTACGTTTTAATAGATTTGAACGACTCTCTTCACGTAATTTCTGACGCAATGGCTCATCATCTTTCGGTAATTTATTGTAAAATCGTGGAATTACTTTTGAACTGTTTGATTGATTTGATGCAAATTCTAACATGTATTTCTGGAAATATTCGTCTTCTAGTTTTAGTTGGGCATCCGGTGACGGTTTTTCATCTACTTAAATCCAGTAAAATTGATAAAAACGTAATGATTTGTTTCAAAGTAACTCACCTTTATATTGCTCGATTTTATTCTTTAGGAAAGCTTTTAAATCCATGCTTTTTCGCAGTAGACAATACTTTAAGTGTTATTGCTCAATTGTGATACAATTGCATTACTGTTACCATGGAAATTAATTAAAAATTACTTTGTAAACAAAAGTAAAAATTACTTAAAGTTAACAGTCAAAACAAATATTGGATGTGTCTAAAGTTGCATCAGGGAAGGTGTAAATTATTCTCGCACAGTTTACAACAAAATCAGAAAAAACTGTTATTTTGTAAATATTTATCGAAAATACTTGGGACTTTATTACATCTCGTTGGCCAATTATTGTCGAATTGTTGTAAAAACCTTTGAAAATTTCTGGGCGGAACTTTAGTCACATTACCGCATTCCATTGAGCGAGGTTATTTGCGCCACTTGTCCTTTTAAATAAAACAATCAAATGTTGGAATTTTATCGGAATTCTATAAAAATATTGCATTTCATCAACGAAAAATTGTTAATACTCTGTTAAATATTATGTTTAATTATTATGTTCAGTGTTGTGTGTATTTTTCGTAAATTTTGGTATAATTTATAATTTTGAAGAATGAAAGGAGGTTAGGAATGCGGGCAATCGCCCAAACAAATCTAGTAGGGCAAGTAAGTTGTGTTGATGAAAAATCAAGATTTCGTTAATTTTTACGTGTTTTTCTTCGTTATTTTTCAGCATGCGATGAAGGAGAACCAGAGTCATGGCAGAATTCTTGCCATTATGTGATCTACTCTTCAATGTAGTCTCTTTAGCTGCATATTTTTGCGATTTGGTGTTTGATATATTAATGGTTTATGCATTATATGAGAAAGGTTTGAAATTGTTGTTTGTTCAATGTTTGAGTGCAATCGTATTAACAACAATTGTAACGCAAATCTTATCGTTACATTGGTACATGGGACGGAAACCTACAGGCTGGTCACGTATGGTTGTGATTGCATTACATGCAATGCAGTTAGGTGTACTGTGGCGTTACGCTCGTCTACTTGTACCTGTTAACTTATCTAGTGTTAAACGTGAAGTTAGAGATTTATGTATTTTACGACTGGTTCATGGTTTTCTACAAGCTGCACCAATGTTGTTATTACAATTATCATTGTTACCAGAGACAGTAGATGGACCACCAGCAAATCTAGTTACAGTTTCGGCAGCATTATCACTATTTTCGGTTTGTTGGTCATTAGCATCGTTCAGTAAACATGTACAAAGTGTTGATAGACTTGTTTTGACATGGTTAGGGGTTGTATCGCAATTATTATGGCGAGCTGGTACTGTTACAGCACGTGCCTTAGCTTTATCCGCCTATGCGGCTAGTTATCATTCGTGGGTGTTTCTAGTTTTGACCCTACATTGGGCTTGTATGTTCCTTTGGTTATTGTCACCGAAAAGTCCGTTTCATGGACAACGCGGCAGTAAACTAGGTGTATGTGCCTTGATAGCCGCTATTTATATTCTTGCCTATATTAATCTTCAAGAGAAACCTCATAGTCGTACAATGACAATATTTTATGTAGTTATGTTACTTGAAAATTCACTTTTAGTCGGTGCTTGGTTAGCTGCTGTTTGGCAAGTCCGTCCAATTCATTGGGAATTAGTACCAATTTTGACTGTTGTTCTATTTGTTATTGGCATCATGTTTATGTTATTATATTACAAATATTTCCATGTGAAACGTCTTATGGAAAAACCATCAGCTCCACCGGGTGTGTTCAATTGCCGTTTCAGTAGTCCATCAGCAGTTGCCCTATATCGAAAGAAAAAGAAACCAACCAGTTTTGTACCACCACCGGTTACTGTACCATTTTGGCGACGTCCCTTACCATCATCCAGTGAGAATGAAGGTAGTAGTGTTGGTTCTCGTGTTAATATCCATCAAAAATTACAAGAGAAAAAACAGAAACAATTAGCTGAATTGAAAATAATCGAAGAAGAGATCAAACAAGGTAAACTAGTTGGACCTGAAGGTGTGGATTTAGATGATCGTCAACCAATACCGCGTGCTAAACGTCACGTTGAACCACATCTGTTAAGTTTAGCATCATTAAATAATTTAGCCAGTTATGGTGTTAATTTGAATAGACGTCCACCACCACGAGCACCACGTATACGTACACCAGAATTATTATTAACACCTAGATATTTATATTGTGATTGTATTGTACCACCGGAACCGGAAAATGTTGAATTACCAGGTGGACCACATGCACCGTCCGATCTAGAAAGTCAAGTATCATTGCCACGTTCGTATACATTACCTAGAGAATTTAAGTATTATCGTCGACAACGTGCCGGACGACCGATACAAACTGTTGCCTCAACAAACAGTAGTGATGGTGATGTTGATTCAGCTGATGATGAATCGGATTGTAAACCACAAACGAATGTTGTTAGACATTTAAGACGACCATTTAGACATGAAACGAAATTGTGATTATTTATTGTGGTTTATTGTATACAGCGACTTTATTCTCCTCTATTTGCTTAAATATTATATTTATAGGTTTTGTATTAAATTATATTTTTATACTTGTACTTAATATTTATTATTGTAAATCTTTATACAATATTTTTAATATACTTTTTTTTATATAAAGTTGTCTTTATATTACTGAAACATTGGGCATTACGTGCATATGGTAGAATATTAATTACCCAATTGGAACCAACGTTACATTTATTTGTATTAGTATTAGCACCACAGCCGGTTCTAGGTATATCAGTGCCTTTATGCAAGCACCCTTATTGCATCTCTTGGTTTGGAGGGAAATAGTCGTTACATAAGATGTCGTTATAACCAAGTACAGTAATCGATTTTGGCGCCGCTATGCAACTGCTTAGAAGGCTTAGTGCTTTGAGGCGGTCCTGATTAGCACCATTGCTGGTATTGTTCTATATGTGTGTTTACATCGAAACTCACATATCCAAGGCAATGTTAAATGATAATTTTATTACAAAACTTTCTGTTTCTTAATTTTTTGATCTAAATCAGAAATTAAACAATCAATTTCATCTAAAGACCAGATTTTCTTCTTTACAGGTTTCTTGTGAACACTGTTTTTATCCTGGAAAAGCAAATATTTTCAATAAAATTATTGGAACTTGACTTGACTCCTGAACCCCTTCCACCAATCAGGTGTGCAAAACTTACCCAAAAATTAATATATTCCGGTGATATTGACTCCAAATATAACATTCTGTCTTCCAGATTCTTCAATCTTTTATAAATAGCTTTCGGTGTTGTTACTGTAAGACTTAACTGTAATTCAAGATTTTGTAAACGTTCTTCTATACCATTCGGTGGTATATGTTTCGTTAAATAATCGGAATTTGTTTGGTCACGACAATAACTATTTAGAACACGATTAACTAAAAAAAAAAAAACAATTATTAATAAAAATATAGTAAAAAAAAAAACAAATTGGATGTTGAACCTTGTAAATGGCTTTTAGAATCGTGTCGTTTCCGCAACACAGCATCAACTCTAGCACACGTGAATTCTGGATCACGATTCAACGGACAAAATTCTCGTATATTCGACTCATTAATCTCATCACGTTTCCGTTTCATATAATTCTCTATTCTATTATTAATCTCATCATTAGATACTTTAACTTGGATCAAATGATGTGGTACAGGTCGAACTTGTATTGGTGGTATCAAATCTAATTTAAATTTTTTCGATTTACTTGCTTCTGCTACAATTATAAACAATACAATATAATAATAGTTTGTTAATTATTTATATAATTCTTCGATTACGTACACTCTTTGTTCTCTTTCCATTCCGGTTGATTATCACTATAAATCTCTTTCTTCCATAAGGGTACACTTTTCTTCACATTATCAATACACCATTCAATAGCTTGAATGGCATCTTTTCGGTGTGGTGACGAGATAGCGATAACAATATTAGCCTCTTGGACAGGTATAGTTCCTAATCTATTATCACAATAAATTTCAATTTTTCGTTACAAATAACAATTATAATTAATGGTTACCTATGGTAAATTACGATATTTTGTACATTAGACCATTGTTGCCGTATTTCGTTAGAGATCTTCTCTAAAGCTTTCATACCCATCGACTCATAAACTTCATATTCTGATTCAATAACTGATTTATTATCAGAATTATCACATGTTGTTCCAACAAATAGTGAAATTTCTCCACATATCGGGGAACTTGCCAATTGTGATATATTATCAACATTTAATTTCTCTTGAGTGAATTTTAAATAATTCATTTTTTTTCTGTTAATTAACCACCACTTAATGGAGAGATTAACCGCAATTTCATCACCAGTTTTTAATGTTTAAGAATACTATCAGATTCACAATATTCTTGATTTACTGATAATATCAGACTATTTTTTAAATCGTGTAATGAATATTCGGCAATAATTTGTTGAAATAAATCTTGATAGAAGATTGTTGGTGGTACTTGCAGATATGATGATGATTTACCAACAATTTCTTTGGCTTTCGCAAAGAATAAAATTTTTATACTCACAACCATGTGGCAAGAACTAATCTATGGTAAAATACTATTATTAACTGATTTTATTCCATAATTTATTCATTATCAGCTTTATTTATTATTATCAATAGTTTTAACCGTTTTAACCTCAAAAAATTGCTAAATGCCGTACACAGCTCCCCATTAACCATAACCGTAACCATAGTAAGTACTAGACGAACTGACGTCACTATCAACCTACGTTGCCGATGTCATTGGGTGTGTTTTATATCTACTCGAACAACTGTGCCATTTGTTTTATAATTGAGCGCTCAGAGGCAGTTATAAATCCAGAAAACAAAATGTAAGAAAACTAATGTTTTTTAATCCCTTAATTTAATACAACATATTCAGAAGCTATAAAAAGAAGGGCTTTCTGACCTGCAAACAACGAAGCAACTAATAAATCTTCTAATAACTAAAAAGAATATTATTTAGTCCATTTAAATTTACAAAAATCAGAAAATATAAAGAAATGGACTGCATTGGCTTCTGAGCGACTCAATTGACTCCATGCTACTCGAGAAAGCTGCACTACGGCCGATGGCTCCATAGCGGTATAAGGACCGATAATGCTTTACAGTGGCACTGATTAACTATTCTTTCGATTACATAATACAAAATTGGTCCGGATTATAGTTCTTTGTGGTGAGCTTCTTCTGTTTCTTGATAATTCTCCTATATTGGCTTTTAAATCGTATAATAGAAAAGCAACAGTGATAATGATATTATTAATATTAGAGACTGTAAGATGCGTCAGGTCATATTTTGAAATATTTGCCTTTCAGAATGTTACAGGTTAGGTTAGCCAAACTTAAAAAATCGTTTTATAATTCCATTATAATTATGGCTACCCGGTACTTTAGAGCGTTTGTGCAGATTCTACTCGAGCAAGTAGAGGAGTAATAAAACACATCCATAATAACATTGGCAACATAGGTTGACTACAGTGGTTACAGTTATAGTTAGTGGGGGCGCTGAATGTCAATTTTTAAAATACCTACAAAAAGTTAGGTTATAAAAACATAACCTGTATATTTACCTGTAAAGAAATGGAATCTCAGGACGATAAAATTTGTAAATATTGCACAAATAAACTAGAAGACTGTATAGACGAAGGTGTAAAATGTACTGTTTGTTCAAGTAGTGTTCATTTAAGATGTCTTAAATCCGGTGGTATTCCGGGAGCACTAAATGGTGATATTTTTTATATATTCACATGTCAAGAATGTTCATCAACAAATACAGAAATTTTCGTCCGTGATAAAATCTTATGGTTAATCTATATTCCTTAATTTAATCAATTTCTATTACACACTACTTTTACGATTTTAGGTCAACTATAATAGTCCTAGCATTGTATCATTTACAAACCAAAAGTCCAGGATTAGGTAGAAAAGGTTTCTTTCATTGGCGACATCATATCGCAGCTTTGATTGATAAAAATTGGGAAATTCTGTTTCCCAAAGACGTGTATGTACTGTTTTTATGTAATTTCTATCAATTGAATATTTGAAATTCTAGTAAAAGAAAGAAGAAATGGATTGGAACAATTGCTGGAACTCTATCACATTTCACACCGTTTTTCTTTAAATCTGGTTTTGAAGTTATGAACGAACAGGCTTGGTGGGCTTTAGCATACCCAAAATTAACACCAAATGTCATCTCAACCATCTGTAATAGTTCAAAAACGAAAAAAAACACCCGGCTTATCAATTATTTATATTAATTATTCAATTACAGATGCAATATTTATGAATGAAAAACAAAAAGCAAAATTAATGAAAGTTACAGTATCGAATTTGGAATTATTTGAAGATGTTCTACATAAACATATAACCAATGAAGATTTACTAATATCGCACGTAAATTTAGACAATCAACGTGTTACTGAAACGATACAAAATGATGATAATGTTGCAAATAATATTCCACTCAAGAAAAAAACGAAACAGGACAGTTTTAATAAAAGAAAGGCGTTACTACCAACATTAGAGAGCACTTCGAAAAAGTAATAATAATCATAATACAGTGGAACCCGCTTATAATGGAAACTCGCTTACAATGGACGGAATGCTCAGGTCCCGATTGACCTGCCTGTGTATGCAATGTTTTTAATTCAAGTACTGATAAGATGAACATCCGATTATAATGAACCAAAAACGGTTTCGCTGTGAAGTCCATTATAAGTGGGTTCCACTGTATTTCATTTTTTTGTCTAATAATAGATAAATTTTAGGTTGATAAAGTTAAGTAAAAAATCACAAGATGGTCAATTTTCAAATAGTGATATCAGTGAATTAACAATGAAATCATCATCATCAGAAACAAGTTCTGTAAATTCAGAACAATATTTATTAAAAAATGAACGTAATGAAACAATAAAAACTACACAAATAAAATTATTAGATCCATATTGTCATTATAATACATCATTGGATGATTTATCACGACAGAAAGGTTTACAAATGAAAACTAGATTAATGGGTAATATTCGACAAGAATTAATACTATCACCATATAGTGGAATCTATTTAAAACCATATATTCGACGTGATATTGAAACCTACCCATTATGGGTACAATTAATGACTGAATTACAAATTGTTGCCAACAAGAATAATGATGATTTTATTGTACCATCACGTGCACCATTGGATTATACGTATGTTCAACCGGAACATATACCAGCAATTAATAGTTTATGTAATCAATTCTTTTGGCCAGGAATTGATTGTAAGTTGATTAATTTATTTAGTTTTAATTGAAGATTTTTATTAGTTTTCTTAAATTTCCAGTAACGGAAGGTTTACAATATCCAGATTTTAGTTGTGTTGTTTTATATAAAAAACTAATAGTTGCATTTGCTTTCCTCGTCCCGAATGTTAAATATACAGAGAATTATATATCATTTATATTTACAAGACCTGGTTGGCGTAATGTTGGTATAGCAAAATTTATGATCTATCATCTAATTCAGGTAAATTACAATACTATGGTTGGTACAATTACAATAATGGAGTGGTTTTTTTGTTTTTAGACAAGTATTGGTAAAGACATTACAATTCATGTAAGCATCAACAATCCAGCTTTGTTACTTTATCAGAAATTCGGCTTTAAAGTCGAATCAGTCGAATTGAATTTCTACGATAAATATATAAGAAACGACACGAAAGAATCGAAACATGCATTTTTCTGTCGTTTAGAAAGATGAAACAATAAAATCGTTTTTATTTCTACAATTGTTTAATTTTAGGCACTTGGTTAATTGTCTCTAGGTACTGTTTTAGATTCGTCGCCGTTTCGTATTTGTTGGTGTGACATTAACAGGACTTGATTTGCCACTAGAACTTGAATCGTCTGGTTTTAGACTACCTCTAGTGGGTCGTTTCGATGGTTTCGGTGTTTCATCAGTTTTTCCTTTATTGCTTTTCGTTTCCTCTTTCGGTGTTGAATTGCCACGATTTCGTATCGGTTTCATTTTCTCCGATTCACGTTTATTGTCTTTTTTAATGTTTGTTGTAGTTTTCTCTTTACTCTCTTTACTATCACGTCTTGGTATTTCTTTTGAGTTTCGTGAATTTATTGATGTTCTCTCGTCTTTTTTGATTTCCTTTATTGGTTTTGGGGTTTCTCGACCTTTTGATGATGATGTTTGTTTCTTTTCTTCGTCTTCTTTTTTGATCAATAAACTACCAAATTCGGAATCCGGTAATTGGAAATCTTTCTCGTTATTCGGAAACGGTAATGATTCACTTTCATCTAATGCTTCCAAATTATACATAGTTTCTAAATGGCGCCAAATATTCGTTGGATTGATCTCTTTTTGATAATTATCAGTGAATTTATCACAGATAAATGCCATTTGAAAGTATTTATTTATACCTAAATTGATAAGAGGGAAATCACGAGAAATACATACAAAAAATCAATTTTTGAACGAATTAAAAAACATACCGACTGGTTTGTGGCCGATCATTGCTTCTAGAAGTTGACCCTCATGGGCAACATTCCATTCAATATCGTCCATTTCGTGGAAATTTCGAAAATTTTCACAATTTGTAAATAAACCCGACAAAACTAACCTCCAAAAATTGACAATTGCCTAACCTAACTTTTCTAGTTGACACGTCGGTAATGAAGATCCCTGTAATGTTGGCGGGATTTTCAAAATTTTCAAAAATAGTTCTTTTGATTTTATTTTTGCAATTTTCGTCATTTTTAATACAAAAATTCGATTTATTGTAGATAATTTATGATTTTTTGGGTAGTGCCCTTTTTTGCCGCAATGATTCCATGTCGTATTTGTTGTTGTATGTTGTGTTGTGGTGAACGGGTTGTCTTCCTCCAATTTGTTGTTGAAATGTCACATGTATATAGAATGAAACAAAACTAACAAGACATCCCGGAACTGAATTAGCCGCTCCGGTGAAATGGAGTCTCACCTCTGGGTTCAATGTTCTGGTTGCGGTCATTGCCTAGTATCTTGTCAGCTATAGTGCTCTTCTGCAGCGGTTTTTCAGTTGCCTTGTTCAGCCTTGCCACATTCACTTGAATCGAAGAAGAATTACACAACAACAACAACACAACAGCCGACCAGCAATCAAACCAACCAAAAAAAAAAATAAGTAGAAAAAGTCTGCTCAACCAAAAGAAAACGATGAATAAAAAGAAAAAACTCATTTATTCATACAGAGTATAGTTTGAAAGAATTGAATAGTTTATGGTTCTAATGAGATTCAAAAGATGCAAAAATTTGTTGATAGAGAAACGAGAGAAAGGCGGCTCCTGGAAGTCGTGTTGGATTTATTGTTTTATTACTTATTGACAATAGATTTAACTGTTAATAAATATTAGCACATCAATGCAAAACTCTAGTGATTGTTCTTCACTTTACAGTATTGCTGTTAGATCTTTAATTTAGCAATTTCGTGAGAAATCTCTTCTTCATGTTCTACTGAATGAGGAAGAACCAATTTAACGGCTCCTTTAAAATCACTGAAGAAGTAACTCCACAAAAAGAGACAACAAAAAACGAAAAACAAACGCAAAATCATCCAACAACCATGACATGTCTAAAAATATTCGTATTTTAATTAATAATCGGTCTATTGTTATATCACGTTCATTTCGATTGTTTCATTATTCAGGTGATTAGGTCATATTGGTATTTTGAAATTTTAAATTTCGAATTATAGAAAAAAAATCATCAACAAACAATCATTAACGTCAAGTTTCTCCTATATGGGAAACTTCCACAATACATTTTTTTCTGAAATGAGAATAACGGATTTCAAAATATTTGCAAGTTTTGCAATAGTCCTGTTTGATAATAGAGACAGTAGTCGAAATGAACAAATAGTCGCCCTCAAGATGAAACTATTCCTATCATCAACAGTGGCGCGTCAGAATAAAATTTAAGTGCCCCATTAGAACTGAGAGCTTAGACCAATACAAAGGTAATTCTGCTCCTCTGGAGGCCCCCTTAAAATTGAGCCCCATCTTCATATAAGTAACAATCAAAAACAAACGGTATGTAACACTGTCTCTTTGGGGACCCCCTTAAAAATGAAACCTCAAACAAATGCGCAACAAAATAGGTAATTCAATATTTTCGGCTTCTCTGGGGCCCCTCCCAGGTCGTGGCCCTCCTGGGCAATTGCCCTTTTTGCCTACAGTACAACGCTTCGCTGATCATCAGCTAAAATTTTGCAAGTACCTGTAGGTGTGAAAAACACTCCTACACGCAATTTTCTATATTTAGATGATCTTAATATGATTGTTATTGTTTCTAAATGAATAATTTGAGTTCAAGCAACGAAATCGTTTAGATTTTGTGTACATGTTGTTAGAAATTTTAATGGCAGCATAGACAGGAAGCCGGTTGTGAAATAACAACCAGTCTTGAATTCGTACACACACACACACCAATCCTCTAGTTCTAGAATTTTGGACTTTTTCGAGAATATTTCTCCGGATTCACATTAAATTAATTTACCATCAATAGGTAATCAGTTAATGACTCTTTATTGTCAACTAATACAGTTTAGATTTGAGTGTCTGACCTTCGTAACTATGCAGGTACCTGCAGTTGTTAAACTTGTCTATTTCGAAGTAGGTATGTACCTATAGAGGAAAGGTGTGGCACCCATTTCATAAAAATGTATTTAAACAAACAAAATTGCCAAAAATCAAATTACACTTTCCATTTAATTGACATGATAATTACATTTATTGGTATTTTAATGATTGTTTGTCGTTATTTATAGTTTTAATAAACAAGGTTTTTGGTGTTGTGATGGAGAATTCCTGAAAATTCCCAAAAAATTTCGCAATAATTCCTTGAATTTCTTATAAGTTTTGTTATGTTTATGGTAAAGTTGATATGGTATGTATGTGTGTGTGTGTGTGTGTGTGTGTGTGTGTGTGTGTTATTTCTTCATTCAGGCCCCACTCTTGAATTTTCATCTTTGTCAGTCAAGTACCATTACTGAATGAATCCTAATAGATTGAATAAAGATAGAAAAAGGTGTCTTTTTATTATATATGGTAATTCGTTATTTGCGTATTTTTATACGTGTAATGAGCAAGTACGACAACATCGAATGTTTTCAACTTGTATAATATCGAAATCATGAAAATAGTTGACAGCCAATCATGTGGGGTATTCCGCTACAGGTGCCGCGACCAATGGCGGCCTATACACATTTTCTTCAACTTATACCATTGACTGTACCATCCGTGATGATCATATTTCTATATTATTATTATATTTAAGATAGTAACTCTATTGTTGTTATTATTATTTTTCTCTTCATCTAATTGAACCGTTAACAATACACGCACAGTAATAGCGAAATAGAGGGGAACCAGATTTACCGCATAAATACAACATGTCCCATCGAAAACACCCACCAGTCTTGCAATTCCATTTAAAGGCACTCTGTTTTTTTTTTGCCGATTTGCGGCTCAAAATTAACAGAAACTCGTGATTGTTAGTTCAAACCCTCTTCTATATTTCCTTTCGTTCTTGTTGATGATTTGGGAGTTTCCCTGGAACATTTGTACGGAATAGGATAGTTAGAGGCACGCAAAAAACAGGTAGGTATAGGTGTCTGAAAGTGAAAAAAAAACTAGAAACTGGAAAAGACCTGAACTTTTGCAGTCAATAGTTACAATGCCAATCACTCTCTGTTTGTGGTTAATTGCATAGATTTTTTTACGTCTTTCATTAATTCTATTTCGAAATAACCTAGATTTTTTCTATTGGATCATATCCTGTAGTAGGTACGAAAAGAAATGACAACAGTAGTTAGAACAGTAATAATAACAGCTTCTGTTATAAAAACAACAAGTTGACTTTATCAAAATTTTTGATCTTTCCAACTAACAATGTTAATTCACAAAAAAATGTGGCCCTATTTCTTATAAAGCTAATAAAGACGATTTTCTAACAAGAGTTGAATATAACTAGCTATTTTTCTAGACACACAGAAAAAAATGAGAGACATTTTAATTAGATTTTTTTACTACCTAATTGTTTATGAATGAAAATGCTTTTGGTTTCATTGAAAAATTTTCAACTATTTCAGTTCAACAAAACATTATTCGTGATAAAATCAAAGAAATTCAAATTGAACGGAAGTCAGATTTGAAAAGGAAACAATGTTTGGACAGGCGGTATAACAGGTCAAAATTTTTTTAATTACTTCTATTTAAATACTGGCAGACATGAATTTTTAACAGGCAAATCAATTGTTTCTTTATAAAATATCTTTTAAATCCTTATTCTTATTCAGGGCCGTCGCTACCGGGTGTACAGGTTGTGCAACGCACAGGGGCGCCTTATCAGTTGGAGCACCAAATCGCTATACTTTTCCTTTTTTTTAAACACTTCGATTTTGGGGGAGTCATAACAGGGCAGCGAAAATGTTTTCTGCCAGGGGCACAAAAATGTTCTTTATGTGTGTCAGTAAAAATTTATATTGGTAGAAATAATTTATAGTCGATTTCATCAATGACAGTTAAATTTACCTAGAAGTCAAGTTTAATCGAAGTTGGAGTACCCACTTAGGTAATTACGAACAATAGATTAAGAATGATCGCAGTTCAGAAAGGCTGTATAGCCAAACGACCCCAGCTGTCTAGGTAATTAACTGTTATTGTTAAATTTTTTATAACGCAAAGGATAGTAAAGGCAGTAAAATTCTAGTAATTTCTTTTCTTTGTGGTTTTTATCGCGGTTAATTTTTGTTTATTTATTTAACATAAATTTTCGATTACTGTATAGT
>JAZBHA010000371.1:0-26866 GCA_037464855.1 Iselma pallidipennis | reverse complement strand
GATAATATACAGGTGTGATAGGGGTAAAACACAACAGGGCCGGCCTACAGTACTTTCGCCCCACCGGAGGCTTAACTAGTATTTCAACTAGCTTCCGTTTCAGATAGTTGTCTACATTTTCTCCGGAAACAAACAAGTTTAAAAGGCTACTGGTAATTGAAAAAGACAAGTTGGTCCCGGGGGAAACATTACTTTATTCCCGCTGTTCAGTCCGGTCCTGAGACATATCTATCTAATGTGACTTAAGAAACGACAGATTGTTAGCAAGTGACATTTATAGACAAAGATAACAAGTACCAGTGAAGCAATCCATTGGTTGATTTATATTCCTATTCATTAATCCGTAACTTCATAAGTCGTATTGTGTCTTGCAGTTCCGGCGCTTGGGTGCTTGGCGCCCTTATGCAAGGACTTATATGGTGCCCTAGAATTATTGCCATTATAATGTTAAGCATTATTAAATTCATGTTAATTTAATCCGTCTGAGGCGCCCTTACTATTGGCGCCCCTTGATATCAAGCGCCCTTATGACCAGCATCACCTGCTTACTGCGTTCCGCCGGCCCTGGTGTCTTGCCCTTAATTATGATTCCAATGTAATTGTTTCCTAAGCTAAAAGTAATTAAGAAATTCAACCGCCATTTATGAGTAAATACTCTGACCGGCAGTTTCACCAATGTGGTTTAACTATTTAAGACGGCATTAAATTATTGCACAAACGTCTCTCTTCTGGAATGACGTCATTATAACACCGGATTACATGAATTTCATTGGTGCACTGCAAAAAGTTAAACACGAATAAAGATTTAGATAGTAGTATAGAGTCTGGTTGAAAAGGGAATGGCACTTTGACAGGTGTAACAGTACAGATTTATGATTTATTTGAATGTTGGTAGACATGCTTTCCACTACAGGTAATTCAATTGTTTCCTCCTCGAAACAAAAGAAAAAAACCCATAGAAACATATACATACATACATACAACATAGAAAGCTCATCGTTTTCCCTCGTTATTCTTCAAACTTTCTTTATATTATAATGGTTTTTCTTGTATAGATTTGAAAATATATTGTAAAAAATCCATGAAAATGATGGCTAGCATGCGGCAACCATACAAAGTTATCTAATTATATAACCATAGAATATAAGCGACTAGAGAATATACAGTTACCTTGCCGTGTATAGAGACTACTGACTGTACATACCCTTCTCCCCGATTGGTTCACGGCTCAGGTAGAACCAGTCTACGCGGCCCCTTCATATTAACAACGTATACATACTACACGGTAAAAATTGAGGCTACGAGTTACCTGGTGCACGACAAAATTCATTCGAAAACTCACCACAAAACAGGACAGTTATATACGTCAAAGTTCGTTTTTTTTTCATCGTTTTAATTAATTATTAATATTATTTCCGTATTAAACAAGTGACTCTTTAAAAAACGTTCTAAAAGGCTGTGATTGGGACCGTAATAACAAAAGATAACTCTGAACGTCATCGGCTGTCTTGATTTTCGTGTTTGAGTGTGTATAAAATACAAAAATATACGTGAATGTGTGTGTGTACATGTGAAATTTGTTTAAAAAAGAAAATCCACATTTTATATTAATCTACCTGTTGAATTTACCGTAAAAAAGTGCTAAAAATAAGTGACAAAAGTGGTAATTAATAGAAAAAAAGAATTAGCGATCGTCAATTGTTTTTCGAGTATCAAAAATCATAGGACTCTTGATTGTTTCAAACGTCTCTTGTCCATTGCCGAATTTGGACAAACACACACACACACACATATGTCGTAGTCATTCTTGTTATTGTGATATTTATTAATTAATTTTCTTTTGTTGTTGAAAATTTCGCTAATTTTTGTTCAAAAATAAACTCCTAACTTAGGTTAAGTCAATCTAGATCTAAGTTAACTTAATACATATTATTCTCAAATCTGTGATAAAATCTCACGAGCGATAAGATATTGCCTTCATCTAGTGCTTAGTATTTTTCTAAAAATTTTTTATATATACCGACATATACGTATAGAAAAAGACCTAAATATGCGTCAAATTCAATAATAAATGAATACAATTCTCAAATTTTCATTAAACAATTCACAAATGTTTTATAAATTTTCTCCGACAAAAACGTGCTGATCTCTACAAAAATTCATCATTAAAAATCAAACAGGTGTCACGTGGCAATATGTCGGTTTGTTTATAATAACTCAAAATAATAATAATAATAATAATAATAGAATGTGGTGATTAATTTTTCGTTTTGTTCAAATTGTGTTGATTTTGTTAATTTACCTGGAAATTTCTCCGCCAATGAGCATTAAAGGCATAAATATGATAGGACCTCATCATGTATGTGTCCTGTATGTAGCCACTGCCGGTCTACAGGGTCCTTTAATGGGCTCCGATGAACAAGAAATCGTCTTACTGATTTATGTGATTGTTGATGTTGTACAAAATAAGGTAAGTTTTAGTATATTTTTAGGCAATTTTTTTTTTCGTTTTTCGGTCGTTTTAGTGATTTCTTATCATACAAAAATTTGTATTTACATGTGCATTTATAATAAATAAATAGGTGTGCGTGTTCAGTAGATAGATATGTGGTTGGCGCTTATATTTAAAAATGTGGGTATTATCAACAGGTGGTTAACACTTTACTATCAATTTTTAATGGACACGTTCCGACTGTATACTGTTTACTCTATGGGTATGAATCAGGGGTGGATCTTGCTTTTTTGGATGCCTAGGTGATGATAAAGGGGGGGCCCATTCGCACCAATTACGATCCGCCCCTGGTTTCAATTCTATATATGTGTATAGATAGGCCGATTTAAGAAAAACCAACCATCGAATGCGCAGAGGGACTGAAACGAGCCCGCGCTGCAAATATCGAAATTCCATTGACCGAAACGTATCGAACACGCCTACAACATGCGCCAGTTTGGTTTTTCTTAAAACGGCCTATTTATACCTATATATTGTTGTCTATATAGTATATCTATTGAGTATCAATTTTAGAAAGTCATTTCCTGTCGATAGTTCAATATTATTATGATTCAATTCCGTTATGAATTTAATTAACAATATATCTATTCAATTTTCATTAAAGAGGTGTTTGTTTTTTGGAAAATTTTCATTTATTTTTGGTTATTATTGGGAATGTATAATTACTAAAGGAATTTTACACGTTATTTATACGGTATGAGCAAGAAATAACGTATTACACTTGGCCATAATATTGGCAGTACTGTTTATTGACATTTAATAATATGCCAATCTTTTAAATTTCTACAACAAGAAGCAAAAATTAATAAATATAGACCAGTCTCTTCGATTTCATTTGAACATAATAGCCTCGACACACAGGGAAGTTAAATGATTATTTCACAGATTCATCATTTATGGTAACGATCATTATTTAAGAATATGTGACAAACAGCAAAAAGTTAACTATCATTACAGTTAACGGTTGCTGTGCATTTTTCAAGTGATTACGCACTTTTTGCTCAGATTCATTCTTTCTTTTTGTGATGATAATTACGATGGTTGTGATGCGACATGCGCTAAGTATGATGGTCATTTAACTTCGCTGTGTGTCGAGGCTTCTTCTTACTTCTACTTACCGATAGTCTTATACACGGCTATTCAAAAGTTAATTTCATTGTCTTCGGTGAAAGAAATCCATGAAAAACGAGTTTAATCAAAAATGCAACAAAACGATCGATTTGTATGTTCATATTGGGTATTTCTTTGGATATAGAGGAGCGATCTATAAAAGTCTATGTAATGTTGGAAAATCCAAAGTTATTTAGAGATATAATGTTTTTTTCTCGAAAATATTGTAGTCATCTTTATACAATTTCGAAAATAATTTTCAGTAATGTCATGCAATAAAAAACAGTTTCAGTTAAGTTCCCACGAAAATGAATAAAAATACAAGTTTTCTTTATAATAAAAATTAAAACAACAGACCTTGTAAATAATATAATAATAATAATAAAGTAAAAGGAAAAATATGGATATAAACTTAATTATAACATTTTCTATTTTATAGAAAATAATTAACTTACTATATTCTTATTACGAGCAAAACTGCAAAACTTACTTTTTCTTAGTCCTTTTTCTGGCTAGATGTAGAAAATAATAGTAAAACCTATTAAAAAGGACAGTGCCGTATCTATTATGAAGCTGAAATTTCAGGGGCCTCAGCTTAAAGGCCCCCTCTGAAGTTTAAGCTTGATACTTTTTGCTGTAACTCTGAGGGGTTCTTCACAAAACGTACCTATGTGCCAGGGCCCCTCAAGTGCCTAGATCCGCTACTAAATAAGGACAATCTTTTTTGTCGAAATTGAATTCTTATAGAATTACAGAAAAAAGTCACAACTATAAAAAATATTGTTTTGATAAAAAACGCTAATATATAAAAATTGTAAATTCAATAAAGTATAGTTTTAGTGTAAATGTTAAATTGCAAATACAATAGAGAAAGGTAAATAAAAGGAAATTTATGGAAAATTAAAATAATTATGTATAAACTATAATTGTAAAGAAAGAAGAAATTAAAAACTAATAAAAAAATTTATGTGTAAATAAATATCCATTTATTTATACATAAATGTAATATAAAAACGGACATATTATCTAGTATTAAGACAGCATCTCCCTTATCTTGTTTTAGCACTTTCTATACACAATTGTCTATCTATTTCAATGGGCATCAGTTTTGAAAAATACTTATAACTATGGGAGAGAATTTGAAAATTTTCATTGACTTTTTGCAAAATACCCAAATCGTGAAATTATTATTTCGAGTTAGCCCAAAAAATTATATCCAATATTTTATGTTCTATTTATCATAAACTTGTTAATCTAAACTGTTAAAACGTATTCATTAACTGGAAAGTTATAAAAACATAACGATTTTTTCTCTAAATAATATTTTCTATATCAATCAATGTTAGGTAGAATTACCAATAACAATTAATTTGTAATTTACGTAAATTGAAATTTATGACTAAAATTATGTATGCTGTATGTAAAAAGTAATTTTCTTAATGATTCGTTTCAATAATATATATAAAGTATTTATGTATCTATGACATGAAAATAAAATTTAAATATTTTAAACTTATAGTTTTCTAACGTTGAACGTCCACAAATATCAATTAAAATATTTTGAAAATTTTCATGAATAAAACATAATTTTCGGTACATCTTATCTGTTGTTCACAATGAATTTTTATATTGTATTCGTAATATTTTTAAATAAAAAATCAAGTTTTGAAATTGTGTAAAATCAAAATTTGCATGTTTTTTGTATATTTTAAATTAACTAATACATTATAAAATTTCAAAAAATGCGTAAAGATTTTTGTTTTTTCTTCAACTAACTAACAACTGAAAACAGTTATACTATTTTTTATTTAATTATATTTATTTAATAAGTTTTATCAAACCGTTTGGGAACTGTATACAACCATGGTCTATGAGATCATTCAACCACACACAGGACTTGACTCATACCGCTAGGATAACGCGACTTTTTTTTCTAAATTGATTCGTATAGAAGACTAGAGATTTTTGAAAAAAACTGGATCAATCTATTTTTAAATTATTATCATATTTTCAAGGAAACTACTTTTGGGAAAAATAACTCAAGATTGTATGATATTGGCATTGACTTAAAAGTAATTTTCATGATTTTTTCTCATCATTTTCGATAATAATAACAATAATAATTGGTAAAAATGGCCTGATAGATCAGATAGATCTTTCCACATTTATCCACTTGTCATCGTTTCTAGACTTTGACACGAATCTACTAGTGACGGTACAAAGTTTAAAATTCCAGTTAAATCTTACTTTATTCATTTTTAAAGTGGCTGTTTTTTTCAATCTCTTCGTAAATATTTGTGATATATTTTTCTTTAAAAAAAAGGAAAAAATACAAATAAAACGAATGAATTTGTTGTAAATTCTTTGAAATTCATGCCGGAATTACAACAAATATCGATATTAAAACCACCTAATTAGAATATGATTGTTATAGTTGTTGGTGACATTTAGAAATGTCCTTAAAATATCCAGTTTTCTTATCCTTTCCGATTTAATTCAAAACATACAGGGTATCAAAAACATTTTTCTTAAAAAAGACGAACTAATTGTATCATTTTCAAATTTTCTTACTCAAGAAACTGATCAATTTTTAAATTTGTTTGTGACTAATTTTTGTGTTCCACGAATAGAAATACCTGCGACAGGCCACCTTTCATTAGAATTCTTGAATAAAAATTTCTCAAAAATAATAACAAAATATGGGCACTTTATCTTTATGATCTGGCATCCGGTATCTTCAACATATACAATAAATATGTGGAGGTTCTTTTTCTGGAATTTATAGTAGAATCGAGAAATCTCACTTAGAAAATACGTACGAGGAACAATTTTATTTAGCGTCAATTTTTCCCATTTCCGTATTAAATAAATTATTCATAAGGGTATATAGGTACCTACCACCCTCTCGCATTTACATTTTTGTCTCATTGTCAATGATTCTTTTATTTACTTGTTTGTTTCAAATTTTCATTTTTTTAAATATTAAATGTAGACTGGAAACGGTCTAGTTATGATAATTTATTTTTTCCCCTCGTCATACCGGAATAATTTAGAAATGAATTTAAAAATCAATTTTCCTAAACAATTGTATTCAGATTTTCGTTGAAAAAACAACAAAACAATACACAAAGAAACAGAAAATTATTCGCCAAAAAAAGAATTCCAATACTGAGAAACATTATTGAAATATAAAGATTTTATGAAATTGTGCACAAGAGAGCTTCAATAATTTATAAATATTATTTGGATGCTTTGATTGTTTGGAAATTGCAACAATTTGCACGAATAGAAATCAAATCTGCTCGTAGTACCGCTATTTTCGATCTCATAAAATCGTGGGTTTTTTTGGATAACAAAGGTACTTCTGAAGTACACGTCAGTGTTGAAATGAATACCAGTTTTTACTATTTCTCTTCATTTTTTGCATTCTTCAAGTCACTTGTAAAATTTCAATAGATATTCTTTCAATTTTAGTTCCATTTAAAAGCTTTTCTACGGTTATTCTAAGAGAAAAGTTGAAATTTCAAGGGGAAACTCCAAGATAGTTTTTGCGTTATAACCCTGTATTTATCCATATTTACAGGAAATTCCTTTGTTCACATGACCAGAAAAACACTGGATAGATATACGTATTTAGTGTTATTTGAAAAATTTCCCTTAAATTGATAAAGAATTTGGTAGTTTGTCTGGGTTTTTCTAAACGTTAACCGTTTGGTGAATATTAATAAGGGAAATCGCCGGAATAGTGATGATGTCAACACGAAAAAATCAGTAATTTTTGTGCACGGAAACGCCCATATTACCACAATAATAATAAATATTTGAAATAATTGCATTTTTATTGATTAAATGAACTTTAGAAAGATTTTATAAAAACAATTAACAACACGGAGAAAAAAAATTGGTAAAAATATTTCGCAAAAAAGATATAAAAACTGACCAAACGAGTTGACTGATGTAAAATTACACAAATTAATCGTTTCATATTGAATTAGTGTCAAGAATATAATTTTTTTAATCAATTTATTAATACGATTGTGTATTTTTCCAATTTTGAAACCGATAGCCAACAGCAAAATTATTAAATTTTTTTTCTGGATTCTATTTACAATGATGATATTCATTTTGTATGAATGTGTTTGTCAGGTTTTAATGTGCATCAGGCCGTGTCTAACAAGAATTTCGAGTTGTTGTACTGAAAAAAAAACACACCAACAACCACATGAAATCTTTTATTTATATAAAACTGAGAAGTTGAAATTTTTGACAATTTGGATTTTCTTTAAAACTTCTACAACGTTCTACAATGAAATAGCAACGTTATTGCACAACGTTCTCAAGACGTAGAAGTGGTAATTGAATTCGAACCATTGATTTGATAAAACCTAACTTCCTGACGAAAATTTGAAAAAAAAGTACACCTATATATACACATCTTACTTCAATACAGTTAAAGATCTAATAAATTATTTGGGTAGGAACCGGTTCTTGGAATTAATTGAAATTAGACGAGAGAAACTTGGTGGGAAAGAGTGAATTTCAAAAGCTTTTGAATTGTAAAAGCAAACAGCAACAGCAACTCTAAAGAAAAAAGGTAAAAAGGTATAGCTAGATATGTACGCAAAGAGATAGATTAAATAACAACCCAACAAAAAAAATCCAGATAGTATTAGAATTTTGTCCTGAAATCGAAATAAAACGATGAAATCCTTGGATAATAGTCAGTCAACTGTTTCGACTTTAGACATGCTTTCCACCTGGCGTACTTTACGACTCCTATTTTTCTACTGTAAAATGTGTTGATTCTTTTTTTATACCTTCTTTCCAGTCTATTCTTTCTATTCTTTGAGGGTTGGTTTTTATTAGAAAATATAAATTTCACCTGCTTTAAGCAAATTTGTACAGGTGTTTTTTTTACAGGGGGGTCGATAAAACGGGAGGCTAGAAGATCGAAAGTTTTATTTTAAACAGAATTTTGTGCATTTATATGAATATTAGTTATATAGATAGGTAATAAATAAATAAAAAAACGATTTTGATAGTCATATATCTATAATAAAAATTCTTATATAGCATTCTCAACAAGTCTCACCTTCTGCAAGCAGGTATCTGTTTGAGTAACTGTTCACGTGCTGAACCCAGTTTATGCTAGGACATTTGATGTCATTTAACTCGCGATTCAGTTCTTTGATTCTATCTTTGTTTTATTCATGTAGAACTTATTTTAAATTGTTATTACGTAAATCAGCAATCAATGATTATTATAAAAGAGAATATATTTTTCAATATAAATAACGATATAACTACAACCAGTGCAATTGCCCTAATAATTTCCATCAACGTCACTGATTTTTTTTTATCAAGATTTTCGATTAAATTAAGTTTAATTAAGTACTTACGTCGTTTTTTCTTTTCTACTCGTAAATGTTAATCATTGAAAACATTCTTTCAGTTAACAGTTAATTTATATGGAGTTGTTGGCTCAATTTGTGTTAATTTTTCTTTTTTTTTGAAGATTTCTTATTTTCCTTTATATAAATATAACTCATCATCATAAATAAAGTTTCTCATTAATTAAAGGCGGTGTAAATTATTCAATGGTGGTTAATAAGATGAAATTCTCTCCAACCAACACATC
Source organism: Iselma pallidipennis (assembly GCA_037464855.1). Taxonomy (NCBI): domain Eukaryota; kingdom Metazoa; phylum Arthropoda; class Insecta; order Coleoptera; family Meloidae; genus Iselma; species Iselma pallidipennis. The sequence goes on along the minus strand of JAZBHA010000371.1, from coordinate 17,606 downwards.
ACTATTGTCTTTTTATATGTTTATGTGTAAATCAAACCATAATTATGTTAATCAAAAAAAAGTCTTTTTTAATTGTATGTAGTTTAACTGTTTAGTTTTTTTTCGTGGGGGAGAGGTTCCGCTTGAAAATTTCCAATAATTAATTAAGAAATAATTGGACAAGTACGTTTTTCAAGAATAAGGACATGAGTTAATTTTTGTACAGTAGAGTCTGACTAATCTGCCAAAAACCCATTCAAGACGACTATAAAAACGAGTCATTAAACGATAAATAGGTACATTTTGATCCCTTGAATCAAGAACATCATCTCTGAACAGAACATGCAGGAAACATGATTGCAACAGTTGAAATTAAGCAGTCAATTTCTCCATGATTCGAATTAATATATAGCATCATATTGCTAATAAGATTTCACTAGGCAATAATTAATTTCTAGCACAACTCAATAAATTAGTTCTGGAAAAAAGGCAACTTCAACTATATTCATGTACTTTGTGATTGCAGTAATAATAGTTTGCTATAAAACTGTCCAGATCCTTATTCTTGCACAACAATTATTTATCGAGCTGCTTTTAATATCGATAGTTGGAGCTTGAAATATTGTAAAAAGTAATTGAACATAAAAGGTGCAATTATTCAGTTTTAGTTTATGGAAATGTCTTTCCTTAATTATACTACTAATCAATTATTATTTGAAGCAGTACCTTTTCTACTATTAGGGGAGAATTTGTACAATGGTAGTGTAGGGAGCCCATTAGAACCGTAAATTTAACAATCCGCAACCAGATTTTTTTATATTTCGTCCGATTTTCTTTATATTTGTAAATAATAATTTGTTTATATGTATTTGGGACTTTTAACATTAATATAATGGGCCTAGGTCATAGTAATCGAAAAAATCGTCAAGGCTACGTAATTTAATTGTAAATGAAGCGATTTAGAAAAAAAAATGTTTATCATTAAATTACAATTTTTTTCGTTATAATATAAAACACTCATATATGCATTTTTTATTGACACTAATGACTAGTTAATGTTGAAATTTCGTTCACAAAAAGCAGATATTAAACAATTAAAATTTTTATCTTCCTGTTCAATTGTTAATTGATTTTTTTTTTAGATAGGATTCCAAATAATTGTTGGTAATAAAAATTGAACATTTTGATAAAGATTTGGAAATTGTTTCGACAAAAAAATAAAATAAAATGACTCATTTCGGGACAGTTAATTAACCTAAAAAGAAGTCAGGTTTATAGAATACCTTGAATTACAACAAAAAAAAATATAAAATAATGTTTTATTGCATTAGAGAATATGACCTTTCTGATTGATATCTTGATCGTCTTTAAACTGCAACAAACAAAACTTACAATGTGAAAATTGGAGACTTTCTTATATAAAAATGACTGAATTACCGCCGTTCGTTAAGTATTCCCGTTTTATTTTAAAAATTCCTGGTATTGGGAAGGCAATAATTATAAGGGCCGGATAAATTAACGTCAAATGGTTGATTGGTACATGAATCCAACTACAATACAATTATCTATCAAGGCTGTTTTTAAAATTCAGTAGATTAAGATTTATTTGTATTTAAAAAAAAAATCAAATAAGTATTTAATAAGCTGCTAGTTAATAAAATATAAATTTCTTAATAAGTTACCATCTTACAATGGTAATTTTTTTTTCTGTAATATTTACATTATAGGAAAATATTTTGTAAAACTGTATTTTATAGAAACAGGAAAAAATAAACACTAGTTGCATGACAAAAAACCCATTGAAAAAGATGCGAGTTACAATATATTTATATTTGTTACTTATTGTGTTCGGGTAAATATTAAGTAAAAATAGCCTTGACTCTCAAAATTACTGTCTTTTAGGTATTTCTTATATAATATGTTTTGTCTTCTTGTAAATAATAATAGGTAGGAGGTAGCGGAAAAACTTTTTTCTTGACGTTTATGTTGTTTCTAGAAATTCCCTTAAAAACGTGTTAGTTTTTTAATTTTCAATTAGAAAACTAATTAATCATTAGTTCTTGTATTTGATCCAGCCTTGGACTTGAGGACATAAAATTATTATAAATTTTCGTTGTCGTAACTTCATTTTTACGTCGTAGACGAGTATTTTTTTATTTATTACTTGTAATCCAAGGTGCATTATTTTTTCTAATCTTAATAATATCTTTTGTCTAATTGTTTTGTGTGCGTCTTAACTGTTCCATCTTTAATTTTACCTTAATGCAATTTAGTTGTTTTCTGATAGAACTAATCATTTGTTTAAATGGGGTGATTATAATTAAAGGACGATTATTTATTATTATTATTATTATTATTATTATTATTGACAGAAAACTTGTTTTATATGACAGTGTTGTTGGACTGTTAGTTGTTGTTTGTTGTTGATGTTGTTGCTGGGTCCAAGGCTTTAAACTGTAATGACGTTGTCTTAATAATATCGACGCATAAACGGTTTTTTTTTCTCTTCACCAATTAGTCTGTAATTATTTTATTATATTATATGCATTACGTAGAAGCATAGAATGGAATAGTTTCTCTATTTTAAGGAGTAGATTCTGTTGAAATTCACGATTCTATTCTATTATTATTATTGTTGTTAGAATCTAATGGTTCAAATTCGAAAATTCAACAATATTGATTAAAAATGGTAACTTGTATAGCACACCTATTTTCAACATAAAAATTGATGATAAAAATCGTGATGGCAGCCAACCACATACTACATTTAATAATAATAACAACAACAACAACAACGGAAAAAAAAGAATTGCAAAATTCCCTATTCGAAATTGCGTCATTTCTGTATGATTGATAGGAGGGCTACCATTATGGTGTTGTTCCAATCATGTTAATTTTTGCTTGCATCAACACTACATAATATATAAATCCACATACAGTAGAAACTCGATTATCCGGCCCTCAGTTATACGGATTCGCGATTATCCGGCCCTCAGTTATCCGGATCCGGACTGCCGACCTTGATCAAATATGTAGCTTTATACAAGTCGAATCCATGCATGCACATACATACATAGGTACATACGTACGTACGAAAATGTATTTCTTAATAATTTCTTAATAAACATTGATTTTTGTTGTCAAGTTCACTTTGTTTTTGTTGTTTTTAATCCACGCCTAGCATTATGTATTATGTAATAATATGTACATATGTATAAAAATCGCTTTTCTTCATACTTTCAATTATCCGGATTTTCGATTATCCGAATGCCTAACGACAACAATTAGTCCGGATAATCGAGTTTCTACTGTATGTTGTATAGACCACATTCTACTTGGTGTGTGTGTGTGTGCATGTTTTTTTCGTTTCTTTCTTTTAGCTTTATTTTTATGTTTATAGTTGGTGGGCGTTCAACAGTACCCAATCAGACCACAAACAGCCGACTTGAATGAGAATATTCTATCTGAACAACTAACTGCCGAATCTGTATTAACTGATGAATTGATAAAATCAACTGGACGACATTTGGAAGTAGCTTTAAATGAATTCGAAAATTATTGTAATAGTTTACATATAGATCCACATAATGTTGGTTTTCGTTTTGTTACGGATGGACAATTACCATTAAGACAATGTTTATATCCAGAAGCATGTCGGAAAGATATTGATTTACCATCGTATTATAGTATATTCCATGACCTTAGGAAAGATGTTACTCGATTTACCAGAAAAACTGAAGATTTACCACAATCTGTCGCCGAGATGCTGGAATGTATCCTTTTTTATATATAATCAAAAAAATCTAATAGAAGGTTCTATATTTTATTATATAAACGAGAGGTAAATTTTCTTCTTAATCAAGAGATGTTGAGCTATTTTTATTATCCTGTTTGAAACGATAGGTTTTCCTTCACTTTATTAACAAAATCTTTTGGTTTAAAACTAATATATTCAACATCTAGAATTTATTCCGGTCTTTCTCGTCTAAAAAATAAGGGCTTTGTTCAATATTATAGGATTAATTTTAACATAAAAGTGTCACGTTATTAGACATTATACTGCCCACACATTTAGGTACTTTTAGCTAACTTTTATGTAATATTTTTTTGCTCCCGGAATTTTCGCTGCAAATTGCGAATAATCGTCTAGAGCGGTGGTTTCTAATCTGTGATCCGCGGACCTCCCGGCCTCAAAAGGGGTCCGCGAAGGCTGAAGCAATATTATGAGCTTTTAAATATAATTTTGAGTAACGGTTGGTTGTTCGCGATAACAAATGATATTTACAGAGGGTCCGTGGTAAAGAAAATGTTAAGAGCCACTGGTCTAGAGAATGTGTAAAATTTTTGAAGTTTTTCACAGAAGATTTTCGGTTTTTCTACGAAATCATTGAAACAGTGAAAAAATCATTACATAATTAGCTGAGTTTAGAGAAATTGGATTTTATTCCTGGAAAAAATCTCGAATCTTAATGGCTAGAGGCTGTTAATTTCTAAAAACAAAAATTATCAATTTTCGTAATATGTATTTAATTATGAAGAAGTTGATAATGATGATTCCTTTTCTTTTTTGTAAAGTAATTTATCAAAATTTAGATATAAATGACTTGATTTAGAAAATGAAAATAGATTGTTTTTTAATTATGTCAAGGACTTCAAGTGGAGGTGTAAATGTCTTAACGATGACTCTCTATAAGACCGGAGTGATTCTAGATGAATGCAGAAAACCGAACGGTTTCTTTCAATTTGCTTTGTTTTAAAATAATTGAATCAATTCTTGAATTTTAAATCAAAGGAAAAGGAACCGTAGGTATAACTTTCGATTTGGTAAAAGCTTTGCCGCTGGAGATTTCAATGATTGAGCAAGCTCCTCTAGGTAAATTTCATTGAAATTCGTCATAATAATACAATATAATTCGAATTTTCTTTTTTCATCCATAATTCTATATTATATAATAATGTTGTATTCATATTTTGATTAATTATAAAATATAAAATATTTTGCGGAAATTGTAATATCCGCAGTTTCAAGGTTCAAATTGTCATTAACAGGACCTATAGCTCATCATTTCGAAAAAAAAACCGAAACGACAAACTGATCATGTATTTAAATTTCTATTAACTTTTCCTTTTTCTCCTGTCATCATGTTGTTAACTTAATTTTCTTCATCAACTTCTAATCATTAACTTGTGGAAATTCCATGTTCAATTTGCCATACACAAGAATCATTAACAAAACTATTTAAAAAAAAAGAGGAAGTGAAAGTCGATCAAATTAGTCTTTACATATAACTAACTAACTATATTTTCGAAATGATTATTATTGCATGAGAAATTAGAGAATTAGAAATAATGGTAATGATAATAACACAGAAAAAAAGTTGCATGTCTATATTATACAAAATAATAATAACAATAATATAACAGGTGTTCCAATAATATAGGTATTCCTGCTGTTATTGTTATTCCTGCAAACTTGATCAATTTCTAAGAGAGAGATTTCCTGCCATCTGGTCAATTCAAGATTAACTAAAACCTGCAATCAGCCACGACAATTCTCGATCTATAGTGTTGCAGGAACTAGCAGGACTCGATTTATAGTTGTAGGTAACATTCAACAGATGTCAGTATTTATATTGTTCCTGTTTCGTGATTTGTTTGTAAACATATTCAAAAAGTACAACGCCAGTAAATTCCTATTCATGCTTTCATGCATTTGAATGAAAAAGTAGTTTATTAAAATTTTTAAGGAACTTTTCAATTGATTTAATTGTAAGATATGCGATTATAAATTAGCTTTATTTAAGCTTCAATTTTTGAAAAGCTTCTATTTATTATCCTTATTGCATATTCCTGTAAAATAGCTTTAACCGGTTGTTAGGTATTATTAGCTCCCGTTATTTCATCTAAACAGGTCGATATTATATGATTGTTGTTATCTTGACCGTCACCCGTTTATGTTTATTTTGAAAATAAATGCATTATGATAACACTGACGGTTTTTAGATAGCAATATACATATTCTATCTGGCAAAATTTCTTTCGCAATATCTACTGATTACAATTTAAAGAAAAAAAATGCATTATAATTTTGTAAACTTAACCTAGAAATTCTTATAATCAGAGTTTCAACAGGTGATTCTTGTTCCATTCTTGTTCTTTTTCCTTAATTTTATGAAAGGTTTGAATATAAAAGCGGAACCGGAAAATGAATTTTACAAGAAGGAAGCTAAAGATATGGTCAACATTGTACAGAGGCTAATTGCTGAAGGTGAGTTGCCCATTTTTTTTTTTAATTATATAATAATTATCTTATTGTTTAAAACAGATGATAATTAATTTGATCTGTTGTATTTGATAATAAAGATAAGAAGAAACAAAAATAAATACATAAATTTTAATTGAATCCAGAGGCGGATCTACTGTAAAGCTAACGAAGGCTAAGTTTCAGGGCCACCTGAAGCTTTAGTTTGATGATACAATTAATCTTTTTTTTGGTCGACATCACTGACCATCTTTTGAAAAAAAAACGTCATTTTTTAGCCCTAAGACACCTAGGTCCGCCACTGATTGAATCAATTATCGATTGGTCATCCATAGGTACACTTGAGTGCATACAAAAGAGAACGTCTCTTGCGTAAGAAATACTAGTATTTTCGTTCGTGTAAGTCAGGCTTTTTCTCTCTTTAGAGTAGAAAGGTGGGGAGATAGAATATCTCTCCTACCAGATTCGCCAGATTCAGACCTGTGAAGCTTAAGACCGCCCTCGGCAGAACGATTTACACAGGGCCACAAAAAGCGTTCTTTTATATGCACTCAAGTGTACAGTACGTTCAAATACAATTGATAGATGTAATTGTTTGAACGTACTGTATTTTAGGTCTTTTTTGAAACTTTTTTGCCTCATTTTACAGTGTAACCCTTTTAAAACGGCTACTTATTTAGAAATATTTTAGAAGAGATTTCTGCCTCTCAACTTTTCCCATCACTTTCTACAAAAGAGAAAAAGAATAGTTTTCTTCTTTATTTGTATAGAGAGAGAAATGGTTGGGACGAAGTAAGGAGAGAAAAATCTCGCCTTTATACGGGAAGAGGTGATTTATGTTTCTCCTGTTTCTGTCAGTTTTCAGGAGAAAAACCTTCCTGTGTATTTGTGTGATTAGAATTTCAGCAGCAACGTTCGTTATAAACAAACACAGTGTGAAAATTCTAGTATCTCTATGGAAAAATTTTAATCAATTCAACCCTTCTCAATCATCGCAATTGCACTCAAACCTGTTGCATTGTTGCATTTTCCCCTCAGGCATGAATAAAACCCCTTTTGTGTCGATTTAGAATTTACTAGTAATCATTATCGTCTCTCTCGTTGCATCAGAGAGGAGTTTCTCGAATTTGTTTCTTTTGAAATAACGCAGTAATAAAATAAATGAAAAAAAATTACTTTTTTTTCGCTTTATTGTAAATTTTATAATACACTTTCCGGATATGTGAAATCATATAATAATAATTTTATTATTATTATTATTATTATTAGAAAAAAAAACTAAATCAGCAAGTTTAACGAACCTGAATAGAACTGAGACAAGCATAATTTCCAAGTCCAATTATTATATTACTTTTGAAAAGTTTGTTGTACCTATTTGAGTTGTTTCATTATTTGTCTAGTAATCTAACAAATATTATTTTACAGGATATAGATTTGAAATTCCTGAAACGATAAATCTAACATTGGAGCCTGGAATATGGTGAGTGTTTATTTTTGATTTTCTTCTCTTATCAACTCGTAAATTTATATATAAATTTTTTATAATAATCATTATTAATAATTATTGTATAATCTTTACGGAAAGCTTTTATGGCGTTCCAAAAATCGATTTTTCTCAAATCGGTATAAAATCCTTATCAATAAATTGGTTGTTTTTATGTGTGCAGCAATCGAAATCATTCATTATACTTTATTATCAAATATTATTATTATATTTCTTCATAATTCAAACTATTTTTGATATTATTATTATTATTATTAATAAAGTTCAAAAATTAATGGAGATAAATCCAGTTTTATATCATCAAAAAAACATTAAATTCCTGTTATTTATATAGAAATTCGTCAAAAATGTCTTAATTATTCATAAAGATGTAGTTAGTAATTTGTATAGTTGTTGTTATGGTTGTTTGTTAGACAAGGTGAGTTTGTTGGACACAAAAAAAATATATACAATTCAAAATTTTATGTTATCACAATGCATACTATAATTTCTTATCAGTTATTGAACAGAAACCAATCGTGTTTGACATTAGTTTGCCCCACTTCTTTATTTTATTGATAATAAGCGTCCCTATGGGGCACGTCAATCGTTGTTGCTTTTCTCATTCTTTAAATTGATATTTAAATATAGAAGTTAAACGAAGAAAACATATGTATGTATTTCTGATTATTTGTTGTCTACAAACGAGAAAAAATTGTTGTTTTTTTTGTTATTACTGATATCAACGTTAACTACTAGTATAGCTTCTTTCAGTTTGTCTAGTTCTAGTACTATCGGACAATTTTGACTTATTCTAGTCTAACATTCTAGTTTAACATTTGTGTTTCTCCATTTTAAAATCTGAAAATTCTAAATTGTTAAAGGTATGTTATGGAAAACGATTTGTGTATTAATTATATTGTAGTATATTAGCACGTGTTTGAATTGTGCCCGTTTTCAAGAAGCCAACTTCAAAATTCATAGATAAGACAGAGTTTTGCAAAGTATATTCTTATCTTTCGCACAGGTCATGTATAATGTAGTTTTTCAAATATTTTTAAAATTTTCTTCAATCGATAACCCAATTATATTCAAAAAAAGAAATAATAATTATATTAACGAAAACAGGAATTAATTATATGGAATATCCATTTTTTTGTGGGCTGTACAAATTTTTCTTTTAAAGGTACAAAGTATTAATGAGAAGTGAATTATTAGATTTTTGTTGTTACATCATCAAATATGGCTGAGAATTAAATCTCGGCTTATCGATTTATTTACTTGTTTTTATTATAAATAATATTTATTTTCAGATATTATATAGAATTATTTTTATTTAATTAATTTTGTATAAAACTGTTCATTTTCCAGTTCTAAAGACGATGAGATCGATGGTAATTGTGTAGTGAGAGCTAGAGGACTTCCTTGGCAAAGTAGTGACCAAGATATTGCCAAATTCTTCAGTGGACTCAATGTTGCCAAGTAATTCTTTTATTAATTTTTTGATTTTTATTGAGGATGGAACCAAAATAAAAACGTACACTTATCAATAAATAATAATTGTGATCGTTATAACTTTAGGACTTTGTGCTGCTTTCTTTAGTCGTTAATTTTTCATTTTCGATATATTTTTTCATTACAGTTTCGTGTGTAATTTTCTTTTTTTTTTAAGTGATTAATCTTTTGTCACTATTCGGTCGTTAATTCTCAAGGTAACACAATCAAATTGATTAAGCGTGTGTTTTATCAAAGTGTACATATATATGTATATATTTTTCTATATTATTGCAATTTTTTTATTGGTTTTTTATTATTATTATTTTCGCAACCAACAGAGGCGGAGTAGCTTTGTGTTTATCGCATCAAGGTAGACGTAACGGTGAAGCTCTTATTAGATTTGAAAATCAAGAACATCGAGATATGGCTTTGAAAAGGCATAAGCACCATATTGGTCAACGGTATATTGAAGTGTATCGGGCATCCGGTGAAGATTTCTTATCAGTAGCTGGTGGTAAAAGTTCAGAAGCTCAAGCTTTCCTGTCAAGAGGTGCTGCTGTTATTGTACGGATGAGAGGTTTACCGTATGATTGTACAGCCAAACAAGTTGTACGTATTTATTATTGATTTACAAAATTAGTGGTAATTATATAGAAAAATTGGTTCTTCTAGTTGGACTTCTTTGCATCTGGTGAAAATTCTTGTAATGTTTTGGACGGTACTGATGGTGTGCTGTTTGTACGAAAACTAGATGGTCGGGCGACAGGTGATGCTTTTGTACTTTTTTCAAGTGAATCTGAAGCCCCCAAAGCTCTCTCAAAGCATCGAGAATGCATCGGTTCTCGATATATTGAATTGTTCAGATCGACGACAGCAGAGGTTCAACAGGTAACCGATTTTTTAATCCGAAAAATTTGCTCAAATCTGATTACGTTTTTGTTTGTTTTTGTATTAAAGGTATTGAATCGTTCACTAGAAACACGAGCATATGAGCCTGAACCATTACCGCCCCTATTACCACATATGCCTTTATTGCCTCAACATATTATTACGTCCGGGACCAAAAAAGACTGTATTAGATTAAGGGGATTACCTTATGAAGCTCAAGTGGAACACATTCTCGATTTTCTCGGGGAATATGCCAAAAATATTGTTTTCCAAGGTGTTCACATGGTTTATAATGCACAGGTTGAATTAATTAATGATAATTGAAGATTTTCTAAAATTTTCATACGGTCAATATTGATTATAGGGTCAACCAAGTGGTGAAGCTTTCATTCAAATGGACTCTGAACAATCGGCTTGTATCACTGCCCAACAGAAACACCATCGTTATATGGTATTTGGTAAAAAGCAACGATATATTGAAGTATTTCAATGTTCTGGTGAAGATATGAATCTCGTATTGACTGGTGGTATACCAGCACCGGTATCACCAGCAAAAGCCGCTGCACCAGCTCTACTTAGTCCTGGTATGTTATCTTCACTAGCGCCATTACCACCTACTAATATACCCCCACCGCCTCCACCACATACAACAGTCTCACAAATATCTCAAAATATCGTAACATCAGTACCACAAATAACATGGGAAAATCCTGCATTATTTGCACAACAACAAGCACAAATTATTGCCCAACAAAATTTGATTGCCCGTCAAAATCAGGCACAAGCTCAAAATGAAATGTTATTAATGAATCAATTAGCACAACATAGTTTAGCTGTTTTCAATCAAAATGTTGGACCAATGTCACCAAGTAATTCACAAGGACCTGGTGGTACTGGTGGTTTACAAAATACCGTTTTAAAACCACCAATGCTACCATTATTACCACAACATCCGTTTGTTGTATTACCACCACGGATGACACCATTAGGTCTATCAAGACCACCAATCGGTTATCCACCACATTTATTACATGGTGGTTCACCTGGATTACTCCCTGTTATGCCACATGTTGCAATGAAACGGAGCTATGGTGATGCTTTCAATGAACAAGCATCACCAGCTAAAAGAGCCTTACATGCTCAAGGTACTTTACCGGCTATTTATCAACAATTTTATCATAATATGTAATTAAATCGACAATTTCCATGGAAATAATAAGAAAATGTCTTTAATTTGTAAATTTCTCCTTTCTTTTTGTAAATAGTTTTTTGAAAAAAATTAATCTTTTCATTTAAATTTAATTATTATCTATTAATATATTGATAAATGATATTGGTTCATCATTGATATTAAGCAAACATAAAACAAACTTTGTGCCTTAATATTGACAAATAGTAAATATAATTTTTAACGATTATTAGAAATACCAATTTTAACTACCTATTGTTTATTAGAATTGTAGGTAGACCGTGTATGCCTTTTATTGTTATTTCGTGGCAAATTAATGAAGAGGCGTTTATTTATATTTTTTTAGAGAGATAATTTTGGGATATTTGAAAGACTTCTCTTATCGTCTTTTTTTTCTCTCCCGGTTTTAATAAAACAAAAAGGATATTTTACGGTGTTGGATATGCGTTATTGCTATATAGAACGACTGTGTAAAGTAATTTCTTTCTTCAATTTTTCGAAACATTCCATTTTTTTTTACTTGTTGTTTATATGCATATAATACATATCTTGTTGGTTATCTTATATACTTGAATAGATATTGTTGATTTAAAATATTTTTTGATATATATATACCTATATACATATACTATATATACATAAATTTGAAAAAAAAAACTATGAATTCCATTCCATATTTGTGTAAGACGGCTTTTTGTTATAACAAAAAATGTCTGCAACTAATAATAATAGTATTTTGGGATTTGGGTGTATTGATAATGTTTTGATTGGTTTAGGAGTTTGTTGAAATTCCAGTAATTAAAAATACAATCAAAAACAATGTATTATTAATTGTTTTTGATTATTTTTGGTCTTTTTATTATTATTTTTTTTTTGTTATTGTTGTTGTTGTTAATATCAATCATTGGGGGCGTAGCTTTCTTTTTTTTTACACACACATAAACATTAATTTCAACGGTAGTTAATGGAATTTTGTACAAATAATGGGCAGCAAAGAAAAGTCACCATAATATTTTTTGATACAATAATGATATGGGATTCTTTATTATAATTTTATTATTATTATTATTATTATTTTTTTGGATTAATTCTATTTAGGTATTTAGAGTTAATTAATTGGAAAATTTGACAATAAAGTTGCTTATTTAATTCTAGATTGATAATTTTCTAAAGATCATTGTCTGATAGTAATTATTATTATTATGAAACAAATAGACAACTTTATGTCATATTTTAATAAGTTGTAGGTTGTTTGTTTTTTTTTTAGTTTTTATTTAAGCCTTCTGCATTATTCTCCAAGCTTTCGCTAGATTTTTTTTGAATATGTCTTGGTGTTTGTGGAATATTGCTTTGATAATTAATTTTAACTCAGTGTGGTTGGTTTTTTTTTTTGGTGATTGGTAGATTGTGGGATCTATTGGTTTACTTCAATTATTTTTTTTTAAGTCTTATCATTATCATATAACTGAGTTAAAATGTATCAAAGTAAAATTGTGCTCACAACTCGTGGTTGGATGGGTTCCAAATAACTAACAAATTTTCCAATTATTATGATTATTATTACTAACAGGCACAAATTATAGGTGTGCTCATTCAGTTATTATTATTCTTTAAAAAAAATATCATAATAATGATGATGAAATTGATATAGAAATGGTCTAGACTGGGAGGTATTCATTCATGTCTAGCGAAAGTTTTATATATATTTTTTTAATCATTAAAAAAAACAAAAAGGAAGTAAAATCAAGTGAATTAATATAACACTTAATGGATCACTTTTATTATTTCTGTACTGTATGCAGCTCCTTTTTTACTTCATTACGATATGTTCTAATTATTTACACTTTAATTAATAAATGTTTGTCACAATAATGCTTTGGGTTTGTTGTTAGTTTTCCTTTTGCTATCAATATATTGCTCATTTTTGTTCTTTCAAATAAATTATTATTTTTTTTTAATCAAAGAAACGTAACGAAATATTGATGAAATATAAAAAAAATGAGCAATATATGAAACCGTGTTGGGCTAGTTATTGGTTTATATCCTGGGATATGGAGTCGTTCGTGGTGTCTGCTGTCCCCGCCATATGGTGGATCGGTAAAAATCTCTGCTACACTGTGGTGAGTCTATTTATACTTATTTTGTCCCCAAATCATTATTATTATTTTAATTATTATTTTAGATAATAACAATTTTCTTTTTGTACACAGTAGTAATTAAAAAAAAACACCGTTTCATAGTTGCTTTATTTTGGGGATGATAATGGCATAGGAAATGTGCCATTTTTTATTGGTGAATGGAACAGGTATAACACCGTTTCATAGTTGCTTTTTTTGGGGGTGATGATGGTGGCATAGGAAATATGCCATCATTTTTTATTGGTGAATGGAACAGGTATTTCACCTTACCATTTAGCATGGTTCTCATTTTTGTTTATCTTCCAGAACACAAATCAATAAAGGAAATTAATAAAATTAACAAACACAAAACCTCTACATTTTGTCAAATTGTTTTTTTTTTGTGATATAATTGATTAAAATTGATAAGATGTAGTGGTTCTAACACGTGTGTGTGTAGGTATGTGTGTGTTTTTTTGAGTGCATCCTTTTTCCTAAGTTTTTCTAATTTTAGACACAATTTTAATTAATTGATCTTTTTTGTGTCAAGGTGGCAACATTATTCCGACAGCATTTCATCCGGGACCGAATTTTCCTGGTTATGCTCCAGTACAGATAGCAGCTACCCCATTAGGTCCTAGACAATTTCTACCGCCACCGATATTCTATTGGCCATATCCTAGTCCACCAGTATCGCCAACGAATTATTATCCGGCAATGCAACCACCTGGTGCTCCATTACCACCGCAACAACCACAACAACCTTTGGTAAATATAATACTCCTAACAATTTATCGATAGAAATACAATACTCTCATTATTGTTATTATTATTATTATTATTATTACAGATGCCACCTGAATGTGTTGCTTTACCACCGATGGCGCCTATACCTACAATGGAGGCAAGATTAATGCCCGATGGTCGGCCAGAACATCATGATAAAACACGACAGAATTTCGTTCCAAATCAGTATGTTGAATTGATTATTTAAATTATCATTTATTTGTTATTATTATTATTATTATTATTATTATTATTATTCAAGTACCTACTGTGTAACAACTAGCTGAGATTCAGATGAAATTGTTGTTTTTTTTTTGTTTGCTTTACAAAGCGCACATATCATCGATAATACATATAGAATGAAGAGTTTTGAGATAATTATTTTTGAAAAAAAAAGAAATGTCAATTTATTTGTATAGATAGAGTTAACTATTTAAAAATCTTAATATATTTGCAGATTATTAATATATTTCACTGTTAACATAAATTATTATGTTTTTTTTTTTTGTAATAATTATTATAAATATTTAAATATAAATCTTTATCTCAGTTTCGTAGATTAGATAAGTACCTAAAATTGTTCTTATTATTATTATTATTAATATTATTATTATGATTATTATTAATTAATTAAACGTAGGTATTTTTATTTAGCAGACTGCTTATTATGAATTTATTAGTGCAATTGATTAGTAAATTTCTTCTCTATATATATTATTCCTAATATATAATTATATTATTATTAAATCAACAGCAAAATTCGCATTTGTCTTCCAATTTAGATAATTACAATTATGTGATTATTCCACAAACAAAAAGAATTAATTATTATTTTTTTTTCTCTTAATTATTGTAAGCCTCGCTTTAGTTGCTTATATTATTATTATTATTATTATTATCATCATCTTTTATTTGTGTGATAAAAAACTATTTGCCTCTTTAATAATAATTTAGTGTGCATTATTATTATTATAATTATGTATTATTGCAATAATCAGTTTTCCTATGCAACGAAATATAGTCATATATATTATATAAAATATAAAATAATAATAATACAATATAGATAATAATTTTACATAATTTTGAGGCGCAATTTAGCATAATTTCTATTTACATTTATTGATAAATTTGTCGATTTATAAAAATTTATAAATTATAATTAATTGATGATGAAACGCTCAAAATTATATTATTAGTTAGTTTATAACTGTGCAATAATTATTTGAAATGATTATTTGATAATATTTTTCATTCTCTAGATTATAAATTAGTGATGATTTATTTAGTCAAAATGACTATGAATTATATAGTTGTTTCAATTTATTATTTTTTTCTTTGTTAAAATTTATAACAATATTTATAGTTATGTTACATACACACAAAAAAAAACAATCATAGTCATAATATTATTAATCGATTAATTAATTATTATCAACATTTATTAATTGATAATTGTATTTTTTTTTTGGCCAAAATGCCGAAACGTTTATAGTCGACTTTAGTGTACCTACCCTATGATTTGATTAATTAATACAGAAATTTTCTGCTTAGAATTAAGGAATTTCTCTTAAATGACATTAATTATTATTATTATTAAGTTTTTATAAGATCTATAGAAGAGAAGTGTTTGGAAAAATTTCACGACGACTGTAATACAATAATTGAAATTTACAGTTGAAGTCTATTATTTCAACTGCTTTGTTTTTTTTTTCTTGTTTCATCTCCGTATAATATTCAAGACAATAAAAAAAAATTGTTGTTACTTGTATTTGTCTTATTTTCCTTTCGTTTTATTATTCATTAGATATTTTCCAGTTAATAATTTACTACCTACTACCTACTACAGGAATAAAAATGCTATGAGAACATAAAATGATTGTATTATAATAAATGAAATGGATCGATTTGTGGAAATTTAACAAGCAATTTCTTAGGTAATATGCTTCGATATAAATATACCGAATCTTAACTTTATAGATTTCCCTAAGGGTTTCAACTAGATATTCTTGTATTTGAAAGAAAACGTACGAAAAGCTTTCGGTTTTCAAAATCGTTATGAATACATCGATCAGAAATTCAAGTAAAATATCTTGCCACCTACAGAGAAAATTGTAGTTTCCAATTAATTAAGAATATACAGAAAATATTTTCTGTAGCACTGTATTTTTATTATCTTAAGGAGTGTCCCCACTTGTCCTCGGACAAGTCTGAAGAACGTAATCTTACACTTCGGAGAGCATTAGGGTTTCAACACATCACATAGGCGCGTATCCAGCCCGGCGCGTAGCGTGTCAGACCGTTTGAGATTCTCTTATGGACTTGTGCAGTGTCGCGCTCATCAGCACGCATCGGCTTCGAACAGACATTTCCCATTACACCCATCACCCATGCATTCTTTTTTGGCGGTGTCGGTGTTGCGAGAGATACACATCTTTTCGTTATAATTAAAAACGTACGTGGCGTTCTTTGAACTACATTAGGACGTCGGCAACATTCTCCGTACCTATACAATTTACAGAGATGTCCGGGGAAAAATGGAGACGCTCCTTTGTATTGTGATTCGTTATCTATGTTTATAATATCGAGAAAAGTGGATCCCGATTGAGTTGAAAACTTTGTTAAAATTTTCCGGAAATTAGGAATACATCAACATATTGTATTACATTTACTTGAGTTTTACGGAACAAAGAAGACGCACAGAAAGAAGGGATTTACCGAAAAAAAATCATTCGAGGCTGAAGTCTCTTTGAATTTCTCTATTGATTTTCTTCCTATAGACAACTCGTGTTGTTAATTAAATAACGAAACGATACCATGATATTAACAACACAAAATTATTTACCAATTTATTGGAATATACCTACTCCCTTTTTTTCGGATAAGTAGTCCTTTTTATATAATCCCGAAAGGATCAGACATGCCTTCTTATTATTAGTTTTTTCTTTATTGCGAAGGCAATCTGTACGGCTAGACGTTACTGACAAATGTAAGATTTGACCGATCCAGTCAGATATTTCCCTATCTTTAAAGTGGGTTGCTCTGACGACTCCGCACATTACAGCGGGACCGAATCCATGCGACCGTCACGTTCTTACGGGGCTTTATTGTAAATATTTGCGTACAGTTCGCCAGTATTGGCAGTTTGGTAACGATTACTGCAGAATTGTACGCAAATATTGACAAAAAATACTAATCGTCTGAAGGTCCCTTTTAGTCCAGTAAAAATCGTTCTGAAATCGACTTTTCAAGCAGTATGGCTGAATTTTTCAGGAAAGTTGTATTTGACCATCACAAAACCTCGTACGAAATTTGAAAACCCTCACCCCCCGGGAAGGGTAGAAAAAAATCAAAAACCCTCAAAAAATTGCTTTTTTTGCGTATAACTCGAAAATGATAGAAGAT
>JAZBHA010000370.1:47141-74969 GCA_037464855.1 Iselma pallidipennis | reverse complement strand
TGGACTGATCAAGCGGCAGTTCGCATATAGGCAACGCTCGATCCATGTATATATATTACCAGATCTATGCGCTATACATGTTTTGAATGGATTTTGTCTTTTGACTCACTACTTCTCTATGTGCCCCCCTCTTATTTCGTGTATCGCTGCTGCTATTGATGCTCTTTGACTTTAGACTCGTGCATCGCTGCTCAACTATATTTGTACCTTAAGACTGCACATATTGAGATGCATCCACCCTTGCATGCTTTACCATATGACTATAGTGCGCACGCCAGATTCCTGTATAGCCAACTGAAATGTCCAAGGAAGTTTTAGCCCACCCCACACCAGTCGTAGGCGAAAGGAAACGGTTTTCACATTTACAGGTGCGTCCTTATCTATACTGATATAATAGAATTATAGTGTACAATCGATTTTTTGTCTTAATAGTGACAGAGGTGACGCAATCCCAAGACGAAATACACAATTTTTAGAAGTTTTGTCTGTCTCTCTGTCTATTTGTTTGTTTGTTAGTTTGAGAAAGGTTGACGTTAAAACGGCTAATTGGTTTTCAATGAAACTTGGCAGTTTCAAAGTAGAGACTTCCAGAAGTAATCTACACTTCGTTTCATCTAAATCAGTTTAGTAGAATCCGAAATATGGCTGGATCTCTGACTTGTATGCGCTCTCATATTAGGTAAGAAAATAACCTATTATAATTGTAAACCCTAAGAGCCGTGTGTCCTGGCGAGTCACTTGCTCGCCTATATGATCCCTTCAAGTCTGCGCGGGCCTGAGTAACACGTGTTGAGCTTTAATATTACGCTGCGTTCTGTAGGTTACGTCCTCGTGCAAAAAACTGGGGCTTTATTATGCCGAATCACATGCAGGCGACGCCGCGGGCAAAAGCTGGTACGACATAAGGACTCTGCCACCCAGACGTAGGGGATTAAAAAAATTTTTTTTTGGCAATGTTCTGGCAGGTACACTTCTACCGACATGGGGTTAAGAGTGTACTTATAAAGTCCTCTAATACTAGACGTGTGGAAATATTCAACGCAGAATTGTATTAAAGGACATGAGAATAACAATATGAAATAACAAACCATTATGCTGTTGTACTCGTTCCTTTACAAAAAATCTCTGCTTGTTTGCAACAACGTAAAGGTCTAGCACTGAATACATTGAAATGATCTTGTTAGATTTATTATAACAATATCCATCTGTACATGGATATGTGTTGTGTATCTTTATGTAACAACAAATTAGGTAACAAGATGTTAAAAGCAATTTATATGATGTATTATAATAGGACGTAAAAACATGAGACAGTTTCGTTGTTCGTGTTGTTGTTGTAATGAAACAATTTAGAAATTTGTTAGAGTTAATCAAAACTTTTTTTATAGACATTGAAATCAATTGAACAAAATCACGAATGAAATTAATTTTTCCACTTAATCGAGCTTTCTTCTCAATTACACGACGCTCATATTGAACTGTTTAATTGAATTTTACACAATATTTGACACCTTTTTTTGTTTTATACAGGATGTCCGACTCCAGGCACGAAGTGGCTATAATTTTGTTGTTTGTAGAAGAACTGGAAAAAATCTTCTGAAGCCTGACACCCGATATATCAACTTTTTTTTGTTCAACTAAATTTTTTTTGACTTTTTCTTCATTGATTAATTTTTAATATTCGACACACTTTCCGGCAGGAATGATTGTTTGCTAATGAAATTTCCTACTCTGAAACTTTCAGTTGAATTATTAATGAAGATATACCTACCTATTGCATTTCTGCCATTTACCCTTGTTTCTGTTGGACCATTATGTTGACCTTTCCGTTTTTTGAATTCTTTTTTTTATTTTATGGTAGGTTTTCCTATAGAAAAATGATCACGGAACAGAGAAACAAAAAGAAACTCCTAGAATGGAAACAATAAGAATTTTATTAAATAATGCAATGAAAATTTCAGGTGCAATTGTTCTGAATTGAGTAATAAAATAACAATTAGCCTGTCATTTACAGTTAACTGACAAAATGCATTCAGAACTAAAAGCAAATCTATGTTCGAGTTTATCTATATCGGTTTTGTGCCATTTCTACTGGATTTCAAATAGTTTTTCCATTCTTTTTTTAAGAAAAAAAGACAAGAATAATAGGAGTTAATGCTGAAACTGTAAATAAAGGTAGAATGTCATTTGAAAGATGATAAGATTCATATTTCAGCAATTGTTAATACTGTCAAATCTACTATTATACTTCACTATTATTTATTTGTTCGTTGTGAAATAAATGAAATGAAGAGATAAAAGTGATGACCGAATATAGTAAGTTTTCCGCAAATAAAATGTCGTGTGATCCATAATAGAAAGGGAATTTCTCAGATAATGGTATACGTAGGGACAATAAAAAAAAGTACAGTTCCTTAGGACTCTTGTACCTACTACTGGGTATTAAATTATGTATTCTATCAATATTGCAGACATTCCTCTAATAAAAGAATGACACAACATTTAAGTGCTTTTAAAAATTTAAGTTGGTTCCTAAATTAATTTACTAAATCAAAAATTCAAAAATTATATTAGACACTTTTTCTGCTTTTTTAAAACACAACTCACTTGACTGGAAATTATTGAACGGTTGATCAATAATAGATAAAATTTGTTTTATTAATTATTATTGACTAGCCGACCGGTTGCATAGAAACTCTGTGCACTGACAATAAGTTAATTTAGAAATAGGTAGGTATAGTGAATTCAGTCTCCCAGCGATGATAAAAGTTCCTAACTTTATGTTGCCAATTTTGGCGGTCAAATGGACACTTGGTTGGTCAACCTGAATGTGGTGATATTCCTATTCCGGTGTTTACGTACATCGGTGTATGAACTGATGTTATGCAGGGTGTTTAACAATGATTCACCTCGAAGTAGGCGGTGAAATTTGAGTTTGAGTTTGAGTTGAGTTGACTTTGAGTTGAATATGAGCTGAATATGAGTCAAGTGTGAGTAACGACAATGAATTTGGCCCTAAGATGTTCTTACATAATCTTACCGTTTAGCTCATCTTTCGTTGAACAAACTTTAGTAGCATTTCCGTCGATAAAAATTATAAACTTGATTGCTGAAATTACTTCACAATATACAGTGTAATCTATAAAATGTATGGTCAAATAGTGCTAGAACAAACGTATGTCCTTGCATGCATAATAGTTCAGCTGCCTACTGCTGTAACACCATCTACACAGATTCTACGGCACTTTATTTTGTCAAATTAGTGAAAAGCAGCAAAGTGTAGACATACGTCGGTTACGTCATTCAACGCTCACTTGAATACAAATTTTATAGATCACACTGTACTGCCAGAAACCAATTTGAGTCACCCTGCAGCCCCAATATTGCACGTTGTCGACAAATCTTTTTAAAGGAAAAAATCACTATAGAAATGCGTTAATTAGCCAACACTGTTTTTGATCCGTAGAATTTATATTATTATAGTTATTCATTATATTTACGGTGACCATATTTTTGTTTAAAAAATAAAGGACAAACCCTCTAAAATCAAAAAATTTACCTGCCTCTAGGATTGGCATACAAATACAAATCACAAGATACTAAGAAAAAATTTTTCAACCAATATTATCCACTACAATAATGTAAGTTTTGTTTTGCTACATTCAAACCATCAACGCATTTTTTTTAATTATCTTGGATAAAATTTAAATAAAAAAGCCTAAAAATTGAATATGTAAGGGAAAATTGATTATGTAAAGGACGATTTATATAAATAAAGGACAAAATTGCGTTTTTACAAACTAAATAAATCTAGAGGACAATGCTTCCAAATAAAGGACTGTCCTTTACGATAAAGGACGGATGGTCAGCGTAATTATATTGTATCTATATTCCAATTTAATGTTAAATAATATTTGGTGAATTTGTACCGAAATTAGTATTTGAATAAATAATTCTACGTTTCTTTATTGATCGTTTTCTTTATTATTTATTCAATTGTGTGTTATGACATCTATCAATTTTGCTCTGTTTATTATTATTTTATTAGTATCTTGATATATAGATGTCCTAGTTCCACTTGGTTTTCCATTGGGATCTTCAAGATAAATTGAAATCAGACGGATTACTACTGTTCAGTACACTTTTATTATAACACATGGTCAGTTTCATTAAAATTAAACGTTGAATTCGTAGTTGGAGGTTTGTTAATAACTTCTTAGACATTAAATATTATCTTTACTCAATTAACTAGACGTTACGTTTATTTAAAGATAAAATATGTATTTAATCTTCCATGTCGTGGTTTTGATGAGTGCTGACAAGAAAGACAAAAGATTTACAAGAATCGACATATACCGGCTGCGCGACATTATTTCAGCCGAAAGCAGATAATGGATTGAGAACGCAGAACTGTAGCTTGATGCCAGTTTCATTAAATTGACATTCATTAACGTTTCTCTTAAGATTAGAGCGTAGGCATATATTGTCAGAATGTTTTTTTATGTAAAACCAACGATTGATAATAATTATTAAAACTAATACTTTATTAATGACTTGTAGGTACATTTGATTCATCGATTACTTCTACTTGAAACAACGTTGTTCAGCCGATACATTTGAATATTTAAAAACTTGTCACACACAACATTACTTCCACCAGATTTTCTTTTAAGAGCACTGTGTGATTTTGACGTATTCTCATATGGCAATGTCAGAACTTGATGTATTCGAATAGGCATTTGAAGATATTAAAGCTGTATAGAAATGGGAGTTTTTTTTTCTCGAATCAAGCAAGTTTTAAGCCAGTGCCGTAATGTAAACATTGTGTTTTCCCCGACAATAGGAATAATAAATGTAGTCACACAATTATTTGAACACTCAAGGTTCATCTGGTCCCTGCTTGGATTCAAACGCAACTCTTCATCTTTATCTTTATCTTTAAGGAGTTGCTTGGCAATTAAAATCAATTCAAACGAAATCCGAATCTTTATCTTCATCTTAATCGTCTCCCCACTCATTTACAGCTGACAAACTCGGCCAATAGTGGATAAGTTCACATAGTAAAGGAGAGGGATATAAACTTGCGATAGGAACAAGGATAGATGTATGATTTAAATGTCCCGCTAAGCTTGCTGGGCGGAGCAAGCAAATACTTAAAGAATGAGGACGCTTGAGTTGAAATAAAGACGATAAAGATAAAGAGTTGCGTTTGAATCCAACTGGATATAGGCGATTATTACGCCCCTGCTTTAGGTATTACCGATGGCAAAGTTCGCTATAATGAACCACGGAAAAGTGGGGAATGTTCATATAAATAGCTATTAAAATTGAAGAATTATTCATAACTACAGATAGGAATGTAATCACTAACCAGAAATGAGAAAAAATTCTGTTAAAACCCCCATATACTATACATAGACAATGATGTTAAATTATTCGCAAGGCTTTTTTTACCTTTTCCCTCTTTTGGACCATTTTTGATTATTAATCAGTTTTTGATGAACCAGAATATAAAATCCGGACAATACTGATGACAACAGGTAAACCTTTTTGCTAGCAGTTTTAACAATATATTCGATCAGACAATTTGATAAATTGTATGGTATTGGTACACCATTGTCTACTTATTGTTGGTATATATTTGTTTTTGTTTCAAATACAAATCAATCACTTAAAAAGTTATTGTGATTTCAAGAAAACAAAGGATTGATTTTCGGTCTATTTTATTAGAAAGTTTCGTGATTGGCGTGGTGGTGACACAGTGTTGGTGGTATGAGTAAAGATAATGGTAATGGGGTAGTGATTGTTAGATTCCACCATATTTCAATTCGATATAAATTAGAAATAATTAATCAATCGATTTCAATTACGTGGAATGGTCACGTTGGTGTTAATTAAACGTAGTCAGGTGTGCAATTTACTGTGTATTATAGAACGATTTGTCTTTACTTATATATAAGCTTGTCGACTTTATTATTCTGTAATTAATTTACAAAATAATTATAATCGATATATGATATTTTTCAATTAATCGACAGAAAAAGGAAAACATCAATTCAAAAATTTTGAATTTCGATAAGAGCTGACTGTGACATTTATCCATCTGGATACAGAATAAACCGGAACATTAATTATCCATCAATATGAGCATCTATGTACCTATATCGAGATATAACAATGTAATTGATAGTAGATAAACAAACAACGGCATGGATTTATTGAATCCACATTGTAGGTATTGTGTGATCAAAAAAGAGCACTAATCACAAATCAGTTCTAATGTTTCATGTCTAGTGATTCATTTTGCATGAGTCAGGTGAATGAAAATGAGAATGAAAATGAAAATGAAGATCAGTTCGTTCACCTGTACCTACTTATCATGAACTTGGCAGCAATGATCAAGTAAAATAAATAAAAGTAGAATTCTGGTTCACTTTTCATTTAGATCAGAAATGATGTTTAGAATGAATGAAGCAATGACGCAATGACCATTTTGGAAAATGAATCATTTTACATGAAGCGACCAGTTTTTTTTGTTGAAATTTTGAATCATAATAGAAGCAAACGTGGGCTATCATATGGCCCGGCCTGGTCCCCTTTGAACTTTTTTCCTCAATTTTTTCATTAACAACAAAAAGTCGCTTTACGCCTGTGATCTGACACCCGGTAAATACGTATATGGTGGATTCTGAAGTGTGGCTTGTACGGTTTTCAGAATTTTTTTGGAATCCAGCCTGTTGCAGTAAAAGTGTTGACGTTTACCAATGAAAACAATTCAGTTTTCATATCGTAAACAAAAAACGTATCGAATATAAAAAAATAAACAACGGTTCAAATGTCAGCTTTTTTACATTGAAGATAAAACAGCGGGTAGTCCATGAACGCGTTTCTCCTAAAACATTAATGAAATTGACTCGATTTTTTGCAGACCTGTAGAGTAGGAAATATTGATAAATAGTTTGACTTATTGTCTATTACCAGAAAAACCATACCAAACTTATTCCACAAAGTGAAAATGTGTCGATTGGTGTTTGTCAACGAAAGAAGAAAAAAAATCTCGATACTCAACTAAGAAGTCTTTGAGTGATTAATGAGAAATTCAAGCAACTAGAAAATTGATCAAATTGATCAGATAATTTTTATGATGTTATTTGTCAAGTTAATGTAGAGAGGAGTAAATGGAAAACGGATAAAATCCGGATTAGTTTATTTTGTTGAATAAATTCGATAAATTTGCAAATCAACAGGCATAAAAATTCACTTTTCCCACGTTTTATAGATATTATTTATTATACAATATAAGCATATTGAACATATATTATTAAGCTTGAATGATGTAAATCGTATTAGACACGCTTCACTAGTTCCTAAAATATATAAAAAAAAAATTTGAATACATATTGCCTTTTATCACCATTAAATTTAGATGTGAAACTCAAAACTTTATAATACACACACTCACACACACCTACATCTTTTATCAAAGCATTAGATACTCGTATATATAAATCTGTTATATACCTAATCTTAAAAGTCTTTCAATGAACATAAAATCGATTAGACCTAAATTCTTTATACTCCGCATGTCTGATCAAGGAAAGTACGAACATCATCATCATAACCCTTTCAATATAACACAGACACACACACCCACACACATATTGTAGTAAAAAATTTGGAATAATTCATGCAGAAAAGATACGTATCTCCATCAGTTAGATTCGGTGAACTGAAAATGTTCACAGAATAGTTGTTACAACATTGTCTAATGATAAAACAAGGAAAATTCAACAAAAATTCACAAATATTTGGTATAGAAATATCGTAGATACTGGAAGGTTTTTTTTCTCCGTTTCGAAGCGATAGAAAACGAAAACGAATCTTGAACACGACTGTCAATACGATAGCATAGCCGTTCTGAAACTATTGGGGCATATCAGGTTTGTCGCATTTTGATAGAAATCCGTTCAAAGATTCATCCACTTCAGTTGTATACATGTCGATCGTGAGGATTCAATAAGTAAAACTGGGCGGTAATCAAAACAGCCCTTTTTTTATTGGCAACCGCCCAAAATTACCATTTTCTAAAATTATCGTTTTTGGCCAATGGTCATCCGTACCTACATAGAACTTTTTGTTGCAGGATTTTTATTTATTTGCCGACTTTCAAACAATCCGGAACACAGGTAGAGTCAGTTCTAATCGGTATTCCAACGAAAAAAAATTAGCTTCTAGCTTCTTACATACATTTTATAGATATTCCTATTAGTAGTCTAAGAGCCTAGGCGCCTATAACGGGACTATCACGTCCAGCCCATCTCAGAAAAAAATTAAAAGGATTGATTCCTATGCGAGTATCTGTTGGGAGTTTTTGTCCGAAGTCTCTGAAGCTACCAAAACATTACGCATGTATCACGTTTTTCATAAGAATTAATGGCTTAATTTTGTCTGAGACGGAACAAACATGACCTGACCTGACCTTCTTCTGAGACAACTTGTGTACAAACAGTACAAAAATAACTATAGGCAATCTAGACATTGAAGTACGCGTATTTTAAAAAGAGCGAAATACCTGATGATGAAATTTATCGATATTGGCCCATTTAGTAAGGCATGTTGGCAACATTTCCTATTTACACATCGTTGATAAGTGCCCCAGTATTGATCTTTGTGATAACAGAACTCAATACAAAAAAAAAACCAACACACCAACCAACAAGAAAACAACAACATGCCTTTTACCCGTTTTCCTTTTACCAATTTTATAGGTTAAGCACAACTTGTGCTCTATCTCGGTTAATTGCAATTTCTTCCCTTTTTGTACGTTACAGGAATAAATAAGATTTGTGTAGAATAGAGGAGAGTAGGGAGAAGAGATAGAAAATGTGATGTAGTACAATAGTAGACTCATCGTTACACTAATTAGTGGTTACGTGTAAACTTTGAATTATGGTATCTTATATATTGTAGGGTAGAAATTCTGTAGGATAAGACCTATGAAGTCTCTCAAGTGGGATTTATCTAAACTTGTTCGTCTCCTTTCTCTTCTATCCCTAGTCGATGCAGTGATTTATTTTCATTGGTCTTTTTCAACAGATTTATTTGCTAGATTCTCAACTAAAATTTTAATCTATATTTAAAATTTTCCTTATAAAGGATAAATGTTATTTTATCCAAGATTTATTTTTGTTTATCTATATGATTGGTATTTTTCTTCACAAAAGTTAATTAAACAGAAATGTCGTATATAGATCGAAAATTAAATGTAGGTAAAATTGTTGTACTGCTACATTATTAATCTGGTTGTCAATCAATCTCGACAACATTTGACATATTCAATAAAATTCAAGGGAAACTCAGGTCATTATCCCAATTACACAGTAAACGTGATTTCTATAAAAAGAAATCTGATTCTTTTTGTCTAATTTACAATTTCTGAAGTTATTTAACAAAAATAGAAGCGCACAGATAAACACCAAAAACGTTATTTCCATAAATCTACCGAGTGTACAACTCAAAGTAGGCAACTAGACAACAAACTGAGCCCATTGTGTCGTAATTTGATCGTACTTCATTAAAACTGACAACCTGAGGTGCTTTCGTTTATTGCAATCTATTCACTCTTTTCGCCCTCGTGCACGCCAAACCGTCCGGCTATTGCTTGTGGGGTGAAAACTGTCAACTCCATTCCGTTCGACGACCACTAAAAAGTGCGAATAGTGCTCACGCCTAAGGGTGCGTTTATAGTAAACGCTACAAAGATAGCGTCGAGACAAGCGACGAAAACAAATACATGTATTTCAATGTAGGTGTTCATAGTGGAGGAACGCTACAAGCGTCGAGCTACGATACATAGAAAGCGACAAATGTAGGAATCAAAAAATTTTGTTTTCTTCGCTCGTCGCTATGTAAAAATCATACTATTTTTACGAAAATTGACTATTTACAGAGCCAAATTAATGAAATTATAATAATTAAATTAACACTGGACAAATAAATTTACTTTTTATGAATTAAAATGCTCATAGAGCCAAATATTTTTTTATTTTGGTTTGATTTAATGCAAACCTAACGAAATCTATGCAACTTTGATAATTTCCGTTTAATATCAACAAGAGAATTGTTTAATTCATCAATGGGAAAGATTATTTATAAAAATATTCAACTATTCGTCTGGGCTTTTAGCTCATCTCTATCTACGCTTGTCGCTTTTACTATGAACACACTTTTCTTAGCTCGTCGCTATCTACGCTTGTCGCTTGTATCGACGCTATCTTTGTAGCGTTTACTATAAACGCAGCCTAAAGCACCAGGTCGCGATGTGGTGCACGCTTGGAGCTCGCCAGGCGTGCATGAGTAGTGATACGCTCTTCTATGATGGAACACGTGCTGCCAGAGTTTATATCGTACTGGTTTGTAATGATTGGTGGGTGTTTTGTTTAGAAACACCATAAACACCAACACATTCTCCCGTTTCCATTTGACTCTATTTACTCCTACATCACGTGAGCTTGTACACCTAAAGCCCACACAAAAACCGTGCTGCAATAAGCGAAGGCAGCTCTGTTAACGTTTCTCTTTAGGTTAGAATACCTACATATTTTTAAATTGTTTTCATAGAACAGCCATTTAAAATAAAAAATAATGATTGATTATATTCGATTAATTATTAAACCTCTGATGTTTACCTGACATTATTAGAAAAAGTTCAGATAATCAATTATTTATTAACAATCCAATCATTAACGACTTGTATTTTTGATTCATTTCCTATTTTGACTTGAAATTGTATTGTACACCCAGTATGAATACCAACAATTTACGAATATTTAGCAATAAAGTACCCATCTGTAAAATTAAAGGTAAAGTATTGAAATACTTTTGATGGTGTTGCATTTACGTGAAACATTTCCTTTTTTATTTAATAAAAACTTCAACAGAACCGTCGTTAGGTCACTGCTGTCATAATCTTTTGTGACAGCCAGAAGCGTTCCTTTCTGTGCCTGATGTTGAAATATTTAAACATGCACAGTTAATATTTTTTCTTTCTCTCCCCTGTCTTAGAATATTCTTCTTTTCATATATTTTTTTATGTACGTAGTCATACAAATATTCAAATTTCTCTCTTTACAACGCCCAGGAAATGTAGAATCGACAAAGGAAATTGAAAAAAAAATAATATGTAGGTAGACGCGCTGCTTCACTCTTCACATTTTTTAAGAAGAATATTATTATATTCAGTTTTTTCAGGACAATAATCAATTTGTTCAATATGATGATACAGGATTTGTGTTAGAATAACTGGAATTTTTTTTACCTTGTACTGTAGTGTCAAATGGATGCTTCAACTCACCTGAAACATGAGAGAAAAAAAAAAGGGCAAAATTAATGAGGAAGCTGGAAAATAAGTC
The DNA here is from genome assembly GCA_037464855.1 of Iselma pallidipennis. Lineage (NCBI taxonomy): Eukaryota > Metazoa > Arthropoda > Insecta > Coleoptera > Meloidae > Iselma > Iselma pallidipennis. The sequence continues at coordinate 63,558 of JAZBHA010000370.1, read as the reverse complement.
TATTGTTATCACGAACAAAACAATAGCTGAAGGCTGTAATAGTCTTTTTCTTCTTGTTTTATTCCGTGCTACGATACGATATAAAAACTATTGTTGAAGTCGTCTTTTGCATTATTAAATTCATAACGATCACTTTAAAGACATTTATAATGCGTTTATTATTGCACATAAAAGTTGACTTATCAAATCTCCATTACTGACAGTGTGTTAGAAAGAGAGGTACAAGGATTAACTTGTAAAGTGCATTTATTCTTTTCTAACATATTGTTAGAAATGACAGAGTTGATAAGTCAACTCGTATGTGTAATTCCGATATTAATAAACTTCGTTTTAAAAGTTGGTGCAAACGTAGTTAATCAAAGACACAAACCCATGTACGACAGCGCTATCTAACGACTAGAGGCTGAAGCTTCGCAGCGTTTCAACAATGTTTACTTGAATGCTGCTGACGGTATTATAGTTGACTTTACAGATAATTTGTTCCGTAATCAGATTTACGCTTGAATGAGGGCCGTACTTACCTTTCACAGAGCCCCAGACACATTAACTATAATATTAATTTTGGAAAGGAATGATTTTTTATGAAGATGTAGCGTGCTCTAGAATGAGGGTTAGATGTATTAGTTTCGGTCGTAAAATGCGACAGAATACTTTAAGGGAGCCAATCAATTCGTTCTTTTTAGCAGTTATCACTCGACGTCAATTAAGAACGAAATGTACGGATGAAACCGTCGGGTAAGTCGACGATTTAAAAAATCTGTCGAGGCTTGATTTTGGAACAACCAACTTGTAAAGTCGGAAAACGTATGGAGTTTCAGTACCGTATTGATTCTAAATGACTATGGACAGTTAACAATTTTTATTAGTTTTTCGTGCATTTCAGCAACCATTCTTGCACTTTTTTAGGGCGTTCATTGTTCATTTCACTTGTAGTTAATTCTATATAGCTGTTATCACCGCCACTGTTTTTCATTTCATGATAAAAGTTATAGAAGACTGCTAAAATCGTGTGTGACTGCTTCGTTCTTGATTCTTGCCCGTCGGATAAGTGTATTTTGTGAAACTGCCACAAAAGAACAGAGTAAAGCTTCACTTTTAACTATGTGATTATTTATGTTCAACCGATAATCAAATTATCATATCATATTTAGTTTAATTTTCAATAAAGTCGATTATTATTAGGTTCTGAATTATTTTCAAGACATTCAAGCAGGACCAGAGCTTTTGGTGCCCCACCCTTTACTTAAGTACCTGATACTCTTATACTGTACAGAAGAATCCTCTAGGTACATGGACGAAAAGAGGCCTGGGCAGTGGCGGATTTAGCCTTCAAGAGGCCCGAGGCGTTACAGTTTTTTGGGCCCCCAGGCGTTAGAGATTTTTAGGAACAATATGCCAGATTCAAGCATTTATTGTCATGTAGGGGCCCGAGGCGGCCACCTTCACCGCCTGTGCGTAAATCCGCCACTGGGCCTGGGCGAAGTGAGAACAGATATAGAGATTTTGTATAAGCGAGACAATACCCGAGTTGATTATAGAAATCTGTCCTAACATTTGATAATATTTGTAGGTTACCATAATTTATAGAATTACGAATTTTTAGTCTCAATTCGTCTACATTATTATTAGCTCTTTGGATTTTGGGGCAGACTCATTTCAAGGGAAAATACAAAGTGAAGGAGGGACTTCTTCATTGTCCAGAGCAGGTCAAATTCTAGCCGTTTTGGTCTCTGTTGCGCTTATACAAAACAAAGTCTCTATCTGTTCTCACTCCCGCCACGGCATCTTTCCGTCTATGCACCTAGACAAACCCTCTGTACAGTATAATGGTCTTTTTTTGTAACTGAAACATAGGACCTGTGTGTTGAACACAATCAATCTCTCATAAGAGTTGTTCCAACGTACCTACAGAATTTTCGTCTAAAGGTGATCCCAAAAAGGTAGACAGTAATAAATGCGCTCGTGATCAGCACGTGTAGGTACATTATTTAAAACTCTCCCATTGGTCGATTCGTAAAAACACTGGAGTACAATTTACACGATGTTATAAATTGTTATTGTTAGAACCGTTTTTTATAATGTATACCTACGTTAAGCATTTAATTAATAATTAATTCGGAACATCTGAAAAATAAGTACAGTAGAAACTCGATTATCCGGACTAATTGTTGTCGTTAGGCATTCGGATAATCGAAAATCCGGATAATTGAAAGTATGAAGAAAAGCGATTTTTATACATATGTACATATTATTACATAATACATAATGCTAGGCGTGTATTAAAAACAACAAAAACAAAGTGAACTTGACAACAAAAATCAATGTTTATTAAGAAATACATTTTCGTACGTACGTATGTACCTATGTATGTATGTGCATGCATGGATTCGACTTGTATAAAGCTACATATTTGATCAAGGTCGACAGTCCGGATCCGGATAACTGAGGGTCGGATAATCGCGAATCCGTATAACTGAGGGCCGGATAATCGAGTTTCTACTGTAACAAAATAGAGCCGACAGCTATTTAAATGTACCTAAATATTTCATTCATTTTTCTATCAACAATTTTTTGCTATGTAAAACGTACCCGTCACGTGCACAGAGCGTGATTACTGTCTAGCTTTTTTGGATAAACTATAGTCAGGGGCGGAACTATAATGAAGCTTAAGCTAGTTATAATAAAGTAGGATTGAGAAATAATTAGTTAAAGCAATGGGAACAGCATTTTTGGCAAGAGTGAACCAAAAATGCTAACAATGCATTAACTCACGTATCAGTGATATTGGTAGAATAATGCTTTAAAATAATAATCATGATGATAATAAATGCCAAAAAATGCCACTTCATACCCGAATATATTGTGAAACGTTTTATAAGAATCTTTTTACTAAAATTATACTTTTAAAGGACCCCTTCGTAAAATTAGCTTCAGGGCCCCGGAACATCTAGATCCGCCCCTCACTATAGTTGCACAATAACTTTGCATAATAATATGTTCCCTTATCTCACTTGCCGTGTTACGCCGGCACTGGATGAAAGCTAGATTTTTTTTAAGTAAAACTCGTAAATTCTAGGAAAATTTCTGTTAAAGAGCCACTACATCTACGGGGTCTCAGCGCTTGTGTGTAAGTACGGCTCTGATTTGAATAAGTAGGTAATTTTACAAATTAGATTAATTACTTGATTAGCAATAATTAGATCATGACCAGGTTGGTTAAAAATAAATAGTTTGCAAAAAGGTCCTCATGGTTTCACAAAAAAAAAAAAAAAATAGATAATTTATTTGTGATTTATCCAGCTGGCGGCAAAGACAACAGACAAACGATTTATATGAATTTCCTAGAAATTTGACCCGTTTGTATCGTTTTTATTCGCTATACGAACACATACAGACACACACACGTGCATAATATAACAGACACCTGGCCCAGTACGAAAAACAAGTGATTCTCAGTCTATAGATTTATAACGACTTTTTTTTTGTATGTTTAATGTTACAAATTAAAACTTATAAGGAAGGGGTGGAGTGGGGTGTGGTTATATGACTCATATTTTTTTTCTGCGCTGATCACACAAAATAGATAAGAAAAATGTACCAATTTTACGGAAAGAAAGATCCAATTTGCTAAAAATAAGATATTTTTTGATGATTGACTTAATTGTGATTTTTTTTCAAATCGCAAAAATAGAAATAAATGAAAAGTAATTGATAAAAGTCGAAATATCTAACAATAGGTACATAGAAATGGTGTTATTTTTAAATTATATAAAATATTGATAGCAATGAACGGTCGGCCATTTTAAAATAATACGAGGCCAGGTAGGATTCACCTTTCCATTTTTAAAAGGCCGTTGTTGATTGGTTGGAATTTAGCGATCCGAAAACAATTAATTACAAACTATTTATAGCCCTCGACATAAATTTATTGCTTTGTTTTCTCGATTTTTTTTTAATAAAAATATCAAATAACATACAATTATTAAAAAATATTAACGAATACGGCGTGTATTCAAATGTTGTGAAGGCAAAAAAAAACAATAATAATAATAATAATAATGGACAGACAAGAAACCAAGCCACCTGCTTGGCGGTAATTTCTTAGAAAATGAAATTCACCAATCCATACATCGATTGTCTGCATGATGGACCGAGAGAAGGAGTAAAATCACCCTCTCTCCAAAAACCACCAGTTATCCCATTTTCCATCACAAACACACAATTTTTCAGTGCTAATCATATCGTGATCAGATATAAATCGATATTTGATCAATTTCCAAATTAATTGTGTTTGATTAATTAATTAATTAATTAATTATTATTTTATCTTTTTCAATCTGATTTTTTTTCCTTGTTTGAATTGGATGAACCTACATGATGGGATCAAGGAAAAGAGAACCGAATAATTTGAAATTACTAGAAGATCTACATAAACTAGCCGATCGTATTAATTATCAATTTATCCAACGTAATGGTCAACGTATCTTTGAACCATTATCCAGTTCGGCTATATTACCACCACAGAAAGGTACTGAAATATTTTTGGGTAATTTACCACATGATTTATATGAAGATGAAATTATACCGATATTCAGTCAAATTGGTCCGATTTATAATATACGTTTAATGATGGATTTTTTTGGACGTAATCGTGGTTATGCTTTTTTGAAATATTTTAAACAACAACATGCCTTCGAAGCTATCAATCAATTGAATAATTATCGTATACGGCCAAATACTAATATGGCAGTTAGTTTGTCCGTTGATAATAGAAGATTATTTGTTGGTAAGTTTTTCCAAAATCGTTTTTTTTTCTTTTTTTTTAGAGTAATGGTACGATGACACGGGATGATTTTTCTCTCTTAACTTGTTCACCTGTCTTTCTAGAAAAAATTGCTGCTATCTTTAAGCGGCATCTATACGCTTCAACTTTCTGATGGAGATACTTGAGTACAGTACAGTATACAGGATGTTGCAAGCAATGGTGTGGTCAGACAAGCACAGAAGCAAAAGAAATAGCAATCGCTTATACATGAATTGGAGCGAGATAACAGCATACCAACTCCCTTCCTATCATTTTCCCCTGCTAGCATGTCTACGATAACGACGATGCTAATACATTGTCCCACTATTGTCCACAACAGTTGAAGGGAGCGCAATCGTCGTGCTTTTATCTCGCTCCAATTCATGTATAAGCGATTGCCATTTCTTTGGCTCCTGTGTTTGTCTGACCATACCATTGTTTGCAAAATCCTGTAGTATAGTTTACTCAAGTATCTGCATCAAAAAGTTTGAGCGTGTGGACGCCGCTTTAGAGAGAACGAGAGTGCGAACAAGAGCTACTAAACGGTTTTTTTAGTTCGTTGAGATCACAAGCTATAATTTGTTAAATACTGATCATCAATTTCACCAACAATAAATAAATTTAACAATTGAATAAATCTATACAAATCATTATTGAATATACTTGTTGCCATTTAAATTTAGAGCCACGTGACTAATGAGTGAATGAATAATTGTCCACTTTCAACTAATGTGTAAAATAAGGATAACGATATAAACTACTGTTCGGTTAGTTGTGTTCTTATATAATACGTTTGGTCATGTGACGCTAAACATAAATGGCAACGACCATACCTAACGGAAATTTAAATTGAACTGTTTAATTGATTAATCAGTGGCGTATCATATGGTAGGTGCGCATGGTGTTGCATCAGCCTTCATTGATGTCAAATCATAGATCAGTTATAACTTTTACAGTAATTTCTTAATAAATACGTCGTAAACCGAAAAAGAATAATAAAATTTCTAAACAACACCCATGTTTTCAAAATTCTGGATATGCCATTATGATGATTTCATCGATGATAGTTAAACTTTTATTATAAATATATACATCAGGGGTGGCCAAGACGTCGCCCGCAAGGCACCTGGAAGTCGCCCGCGAACCGAGTTATGAATATCAAATTGTCTTTTTTTTTGTTTGTTATATTCATTGCCTTATAAACTTTTAAAAGTCTCGAAAATATTCCACAATTTTCGATTGCATCTATAGTCACCCGCTGAGATATTTTCATTAAGTAACTTCTGAAAGTTTGGCCACCCCTGATTTATATAACAATTCAATTATTCTTAACTGAGAGTTAAATTTAATTACAGCTAGAAAAATTGATCCTATATGTTATAAAATTGCGTTCAAATTAGGATGACATGAAAAACAAAATTGTAAAAGATACATACAGTCTGTTTCAGTATAAAGTGTGGTCTTGCCGAGCACGAGAGCAAAACAAATGACAGATATTAGCAATCTCTGATACATGAATCGAAGTGAGATAAGAACACGCCAATTCCGCTCCTTCAAATGTTGTGAATGATATAAAGGGAATCGTATTTGCTGTCTGGCTTCGATTCTTGTATCACGAATTGCTAATATCTATTATTTCTTTTACTCTCGTGTTCGGCTAGACCACATTTTATTCTGAAACAGTAGTTATGTTTTATTACTCGGAGGAACGTGCGATTTTTTCTATTTTAGGCACTTTAGTTTTATTGGGCATTAATAGTAATGGAATTTTTATAAAATCATAATAATAGTGCAGGAAATAAAATTCATCAGTAACGACTTATCATAGCTTAAAACACACGCACATCGTAAAACTGCAATAATTATTAATCGAGAAAAAAAGAAAGCCAGTGCCTGGTTGCATCATTCTCTGTCAAAGTTTAATAGTGCCATCAAATACTAAGAGTATGCTAAAGCAATAGAAAGCTTAACAGTGTTAAATTTTGACAATGAATAGTGCAACCGGGAGCAAATAATGTTATAAAGTTGAAAAGCATCTTTTAGTTATTTTTCTATTAAGTGCTCTAATAAAATATTTTGTTCGTTGCATAGTTCTCCTAGTTACTTCTTTTATAATTTTTTACTCTGCAAGTTCAGGACCGGCTCTAGATACTAGTAAAGCATGGGATTACTGGCGGCGGCACATTTTTAAATAGTAAACAAATAAACCGAAACAATATTATTTCCATATCATTTTCATAGACTTTTCTGAGCAAGGCCGACTCGAAACACTAGGATACCCAACCAAGCAGTTGCGTAGGGCGTATAAAATCAAGGGCACCAAATTCCATTACAGTAGAAGTCGGTTATAACGACATCTCATATAATGACAAAAACTAACATAATCCGAGCAATTCAAAAAAATCGTAAGAGACTCGAGACTGTCGCAGGGTGTGTAAGAGAAAATACAAAAATGCCTGTATATGGACATCGATATCCCTAGAGCCGGCCCTGTTCTCGAAAACATACGAATATCACTCATCCTAAGCTTATTGGTAGAAGATCTTTAAGCGGGAGTGTGGAATGGGCTTCAAAGTGGGATCTCGTACCGTTAGAACTGGTGACAGTGGCGTGCCCTTATATTTCTGCTAATATCTACTAAATAAACTAGGTAATATTCAAACATTTTTCACGCCGCTACTGTAAGCAAAAGCACGAACCTCTCGGTTGCGCCGTATTTTTTTTATAATCATTAAATATTAATACAAGTTAAATGGGTGATGGTAAAGTTTCTCGTAACCAACTGTCGCATTTCACACGTTTTTTTTTTTCATCTTAACTATACATTATTTATGTATAATTTTCAGGTAATATTCCACGTGACAAATCCTATTCAGAAATTTCCGAATTATTACGTGAATATATGGAAGGTATTACCGATATAATCATGTATACAGAACCAGGTAATCCATTAAGAAATCGTGGTTTTGTTTTTGTTGAATTTGAATCACACCGAGAAGCTGCTATAGCACGTCGTCAACTATGTCCTGGTAATTTAATTTTATGGGAACAAGCTGTTTTCGTTGATTGGGCTGAACCTATCCCAATCATAGCACCGGAAGAGTGGAATACGGTAAGGTTTTTCTTTTGCACCCAAACAAATACCTAATCAAATAACGAACTTTTTTTGTTGTTGTTGTTTTAGATTTCTAATCTATATTTGAGCAATTTACCGGTCGAGTTAACTTCAAGTGCTTTACGATACATTTTGTTCACAATTTTGAAGTCAGAGATAGTATTGAAAGTGCATAAAACTGATAATTATGCTTTTGTCCATTTTACTACAAGAGACAATGCAGAACAAGCTCTAAATATGTTGCATGGTAAATTTGAGCAAATTTCCAAAAACAACCATTTTTTATTAATGGTTTTAACTATTTTAGGGATTTATATTCATGGATATAGAATCAATGCAGAATGGGCACGTCCGCCTAAATACAGTAAACAACATCGTAATGGTAATCTACCTGATAATTATTGTAAATCCGTACCGCCAGCTTTACGGAAACTGGTCCATCAATCAATCGCTTTGCGGACAAATAAGAAGAGAGCTTCAAGCGGTTCAACAACTAGAAGCTCATCCGTTGATTATATGCGAGATACTTCTTTTTAAGAAACAATTTTTCTTGACAAAAAATTGTTATCAAATATACTTCTTTTCAGTAGATTTTCATATAAATTCCTATAATCGTTTATCTCACAGTTTTCAGATTTATATTAAATTTTATCATAACCAGTTATTATCATTATCTTTAATATTAATATTCGCTTAGTTTTATGCATTCCACAAAAATGATATGTACTTATGCTTATTTTTATTATTTTGCTTCAATAAAAGTTTCAATATTTCCTAAAAGGGCTTTAATTTCCTAAATAGGGAGGAAACTCGATAAATCGTCAACTGTTCTGTTTCAGTCTGACAAATTATCGGAACCTAATCGACGGGACCGTCACGTCCTTTTATGACGAGTGGCACATGGGTCAAGTTTTGGAGCTCCATTTGCTTAGTACGTTTTCATACACACCGGTAAAATCGGTACCGGATGCAATGTAATCAAATGGAGACTTTCACACACACCGGTAATGCCGACTACGGCTAGAGGTTTATGGAACATATGTTTCTTTAGTTAATACCGGTGGGTGTGAAAATCATGCGGTGGCGATAGCATGAAGCCGGTTTATGTGAAAACGCACTTAGGGCAAGAATGGTTGCTTCTTTTGCAGACTCGCACAAGAACCAACGCTTGGAAAAAAGACGTCACAGTTCCTATCCAATGGCAGTCTTCTCTCCTCTATCGCTCTCCCCAAAAATACAGAAGAAGCTGTCCTTTATGAGAAAGTAAGAGTGTGAATGCACCTTAATATCCTGTGTTCCCCTTCCCAACAGAAAACCCTTTTATTATCTAAATGAGAAAACCAACTGACCTCTCCTCCAATCGCCAACTAGAACGACTGATATCACTCCAAGCACTCATACTACGATTCCTGCGTGGTATAAACAATGATCTACTCGATCGTCTGTCCAATGTTTCTGGACGAAAATTAACTCGTGCTTTTGGTGTATGTGTTGGTGATATTTCACTGTTCGGTAACATTTCATAAGTCCAGTATCCACCACCCTTACTTTCCCCACAACCGCCTGTTGATGGTGTTCTTGAATTTCGACGATCCATAGTTGTCATCGTCGTCGCCGGTGTTAAATTGTTGCTGTCGTCACTTTGCGGAGCCAGGATACTCGTCCTGTCCGAGGACGACAGGCTTGAATTCAATAAAGGCTCGATGATGATGATAATTATATTGTTAATCGAATAATATATTTGTATATCCACTTGCCACACACTTATTCACATTAAGCACAATAAATTTGTTGAAGTACTATTGATTTAGAGACACATAATTGGTGATCATTAGCTTTTTGATGGAAATCATTACAACTCCTCTTTATATCAAGTGTTATTTTGATGAAATTCATAAAATTCACAAATATCGACGGAAAGATACAGTGACGCAACCAGAAATGCATGTTGGCAATCGACATAACACGCCATATTAATAATTTTAACGTTTAGGTACATGTAAATTATCTTAAGGGTCGGATTGGCTTACTTTGGCACCGGGGGAAAGACATCTCTTTAGCCGACAATAGAAAAACCAACGACAGCCACTATCAATGGTCCTCATATTTTAGTTGGGTCGGGGGAGATCTCCTCCTACCCCAACACTGTCCAATCGCCCCTAATTACCTTGTTTAAGTGGTCCAAGCTAAGAACTTTGAGTGGAAGTGCACACGGATTTGTTATGAAAGTAGGTACGTGTTCGTTCCGTCAGAATGTAAATTCACCAGTGACGTCCCCTATATTTTTGTTTAATATTAAATTTACATTAAGATATTTTTCACGCCGCTACTGTAGTGAAAAACACGAATTCCTCTGCAAACGGAGCGCAAGTATCCGGCCGTTTTCAAAATATTTGGTTCTTCTTAGTTTGGACCACTCAATAATATCTTAGCTGAGTTCGGGACGATTGTTCGGTGCTGGTACGGTGTTTTAGGGGCTTTAGGTCACATGACGTAGGAGTGGATATGATCAAATGGAAACTGGCGAACGTGTTGGTGCTGATGGTAGTTCTGAAACCAATCAATCATGACAAACCGGTCCGACATAACGTCTAGTGGCACGTCTTCCATCATATGACAGCATACCAATGCGCATGTCGCATCGTGTGTACCACCTCGCGAGGTAGGACGAATGGTGCACGATTCGCACTTTTTGGTACTCGTCGAACGCAACAGTCAACTCTCTTCGCACCCAAACCGCATTAGATTGCACAGGAGCGAAGAGATCGTTTAGAGTTGTCCGGGCGAACGCAGCTCTTATTTATTTCTGAGTCTGCCTAACAATAAGTGTAAATGCGCCCATGCGTCGCGCCTGGGTTGCGCCACTGAAGACAAGTTTAGGATTACGAGCTAACTGTTAAAATCTAATTAATTAGTGTCGAATAATTTAACAGCCTCATTAAACTAGATCGTTGTACTGTAAATTACAATACTTCATTAACTATTTAACGATAATTGATGAATTCTACATTAGTATCCACAGAAAACTTTTTTGGTCTTTATGTGATTCTTATAAATCTCCCACCAATGGTTCTCGTTATTTGATTAAAACTGGAAAGCAAACTTTAAAACTCGTCTACCAACATTTCCAATTCAACTTGAATTGCAGATATAATTTTTTTTTCACATTTTGCGGTTCTTTTGCTCGTTAAATTCCATATGTATGTTAGAAAGAATTCAAACATTAAAATCAAACGAGATATGAATATAGAAAAGACCTAAATAGGGTGCGAATTGACCTGTACATGCTCAGAATAAATCATTTTCTCTGATGGATAGGAATTTAATGTGGTAGGCTTTAATGGGAAACAATAAGTTTCAGGGAGGGAGATTAAGTATTCTTCGCACACCATATGGGGATGTATACGTGCCCGAGAAAAAGAGGTAATTTATTAATTATCGTCGTTGATAAGAAGGGACTCCTATTGTTGGGCGTTCTTTCATTGCAACAATTTAAGAAAGGTTTATAGAATAAAGACAATTTAAAACAGATAACTTTTGATTTGTTTTATACTCGTAGTTGGTAAAATCTACGAGTTTCCATTAAATTTAAAATAAAAGGAAACCGAATAAAAAACCACAGAACTTTCAACACGTTTTATCAATTTTGAAGTGCGATTTGTTTCAGAAACCTGACAATCGGAATCCATTCCGTACTATATTGATTCTATAACTTTTTATATCTGACAATGAGAAGGCTACAGGGGCGGATCTATAATGAAGCTTATAAAGCTTAAGCTTCAGGGCCCCCGGTGCCTACTAAAGTAGAGTTTAGAAATACTAAGCTAAAGCAAGGGGAACAGCATTCTTGGTAAGAGTGGACCACTGATAATTGTAGAAGAATGGTTAAAAAAAAACAAATTGGTCGAACTGATTAAGTTTCAGAACCCCCTGAAGCTTAAACTTGATAATACGATCTGCCTTTCTTTTGATGTACCTTATTGAGGAACCGCCTACAGAACATAAGCTTCAAGGCCCCTCAAAAAACATGAGTTTCAGGGCACCCAAATGCCTAGATCCGCCACTGGAAAGCTAAAACCATGCCAACGCATAATACAATTTATTAATAACGAATTGCAAAAATGTTTTTTTTTCATAATTTTTGTGGAACAAGTCAACAGAAATATTTTCAGACATTTATGTGGATAGATGAAAGTGAATTCTTATCAAAGGAACACACAGATAACAATAGAATCTCATAAATATCCACCTGCTGTACGACAGTTTTGCGTGTATAAAACGTGCTAAGGACAGATAAAGAACATGAAAACCGGCCAGAATTTATTTTTGGGGTCGTGAAAAACTAGAGAAATCCGGCTGTCATACTTTTTTTTGGTAATCTTATTACATTAAAACACAAAAAAATGAAAACGACTCGAAATGCAGTCAAAAACAAGTTAAGTAAAATAAATCAGTTACTGCATTAAATGTACCTAGTAATGAGACTTGTTTCTTAAGTTTAATAGATTTAAGTTGGATTGCTTTTAGAATTGCCAGCGTTTAAATAAAGCTATGTTGTAATATTTTCAGGAATTTCATGAGTGTTCTAGACAATTTACATTATTCAACATGAGAATATCCCGATCATAAACAAGGAGGTTGGGTCGTGTTTACATACTTTTATATTAAAAAATAAAAACCATTATGAGTAAATAAATAATAGTTAAATCTTATTAACTTGTTTATTCTAACAAGACCGGTTTCAGATCAACATATGCATCTTCAGTTGCGCATATAACGTGTGATCCACAAAATTTATACACAAAACAAATGTGTCATTAAAAAGTTAATGGTTACTGTTTGGGGGCCTACCCAATTAACATAAATTAACCCTAATTTGGGTTAGTTGTGATGACTCATTTGAAACGAAAAGATTTTGCACAATTTTTAATTGAAATTGTTTTTATTTAATTTCTTTGGCCGCGAATGGGCCTGATTGAACGAGGACTCAATCCGCCATTGTTTACTCAAAGCAGTAACGCCATGTATATCAATTTTACGTTATTTCAATTTGTTAAATTGAGTTTTTCATTATCAATAGAGCTTCAGACATATAGTTTGATTTTTTCACCGAGGCGAGTGCTTTGAATGCGCAGTAGAACAGACAGGCCATTCTAACGTTCCTTATTTGTTACAAGCAGACGTAAGTGTACGCCCATTCTTTGTCAGTGCAAGCACATCTGCGTCAACTCCCTCCTCGGTGAAAAAATCCAACTGTACGTTTCTTGCATCGTAAGGAGCAACGCTTACTTGACTATAAATTTTGTAGATCACGCGGTATTTAAATTGTATCGAATTGATGACTAGCAGATTATCTGAAACCGGTCCTGCTAGAATAAATTATGTAAGAAAATCAATAAGGTATAATTTTTAATTATTTCACAGGTCATTTTAGCAAGAATTGAAGAATAAAGGCAGCCACACATTTCGTTCTTCTCAGGCAGACTTGCTTGATCGGGCAGACTGATTAATCGAGTTCCCAATTAAGCCACAAATCGGCAATTTTCATGCATCTGTTGAGTAAATTCTAGCAAACAAATAGCAAAGATGTGTGATCATATTGAATGGATCCCGGTTAATCAATTTTTATTAGAACTCCGTGAATTTTAGCAACCATTCTTGCACTTATTTAGGGCCTGGTGGAACAGTGCATAGTGTGCGGCTGTTTCGTTCTTCGTTCTTGTCCGACGATCAAATGACCGTCAGGTAAAAACAAACAAATAAGAACGAAGTCTGTGGCTGCCTTTACCAGTAAGTATTATAGATTTTGATTGATTGTTGTTCAAGTGATAAAAACTTGAATAACGACCATTATTTTTCGTTTGGTGTTAAAAAAAAAACATGATTCATTCATAAAAATCTCTTATCCTGTTTATACAGAAACGAAAAAACTCATCCATATTAGATGTTTATAGATTAAGGACTCTTATAATGTGCAATCATTTCTAAATGGCTTTTTTCTGGATTCTGGATTTTTTTTTACGAAGACAAACACAATCCTAAACCAATCTACAGAAATTTATTCAAATGGAGATTCTAACAATAAGATGTTGTAGGTACACGATGCGTTTACAATCTGGTGCCAGATTGTCTACTCGTAACACTGAAACAAATTAAATTCTCTGCGGGGGTTGTTTGTGGATGGAACATTGATTTTTTTACTGAAACATATTTGCGTTGTCAAATTGTACCTAAGAACAATTTCAGTCTTCCAACCACTAAATCTAAATTTTAAGAAATTACTCCTGGCCCGAAAAAAAAATTAGAAATAATTCCAAATCTTGGTTGGCTAAAGCCCTACAAGACGCCCTTCGGAATCCGCTATGAAAACATAACTTAATACAGTCCTAACTGTAGATTATAAATCTGTTTTTACACATTTTCGTGAATCCTTTGGGACAATTATATATAGCTAATGATATCAAATTGGTGGATTCTGATAAGGTATCCCATAGTGACTTGTAACCATCTCATAAATAAAACAAGTTGGTCTGAGTTTATATGTTCCATACAAACTCAAGCGACCCCATAAGTGGATAACCATAATTGTCATTCCACACTTTACAAAAAAGTGCAACCAAATTAAAATTGCTTGTCGTTGACGTGACAGTAATCCCACTTTTAGGCCCTTTATTCAACACTTCCGGACCAAAAATCATCATCATTTGGTACCCTGCGAGGAGACATAGATTCTGAATCTGGAAACTGTTTTTCGATAGTACTACCGTCTCTGAGATCTGACCGTGACATACAAAACAAAACTAATAGCTGCTTTCGCTTGGAACTACAACTTTCAATTTTTGTAGTTTTCAGGAAATTCCGCTCATTTTTTAAAATTTGGAACTTTCTGATAAGAATAAGGAATAGTTTTGATATTGTTCATAAATCATATTACGAAAAGAATATCACGAAACTACTGTTTGTTGTTCCGGTTTTTGTTCGAACCATCTATAAAATCGAAAAATAATAGCTTGAGTAACTGACATTTCACGATTAAAACAGATCCATCATTCTATCATCAGTTATTTTTTTCTTGTTTAGTTTCACATAGAACACACAGAATTACGTTCGCCCCTTTTGATTTTAATCAAATTCTGTAGGTCTCTTAATGATGTAGATGTTAAGCATGTTAAATAGATTACAAAATTGTTTACACCACAAATACCTAATTTGTTTATATAGTTTCTATAATAGTTTAATGGTATAAATATTAATTTCCGCAAGTTTAAATGATTACTTTGATATTTAGAGGAGTTGTATCGATTCCAATATAAATAATTTGATTAATTTTACCTTTACAGTTCGGTAAATTTAACAACAATAACACTTTTTAGATAAAATATAATTGTTAACACCACTAACAACAATAACACAATAACAATTCAACTGTCCCTTTTGCCCTTTTCTCCTTCAAAACCAATTAAATATTGCTATGTTCGTGCAAATCACAATTACATAAAATTTTATGATAAACTACTAAAAATAAACGTTCTTCATCATTGATTTTGTCACAAAAATTGATCCTTTTACGAAATGGTGAAACCGGTGTTATGTCTAAAAGGTTGACACTTTTCTATTATTATTATTATTATTAATATTTTATTAATAATAAAATAGTTGGAAGAGGTTAGAAATTCCCGGAAATACACGTTACCGGAGAGCAAAAGTATTGTGGTGGGTGGCTGGCACACACACACAGGGATAACTGGAATGCGCCAAGGGGTAGCTACTGTGTGTACCCTTAAATCGATCCGGGGTAGCAGTAAAACTACACACTGCGGCCCTCTGTACGGACTGCTGCTGCTGATGTTCCTGGAATAGGATGCGGGTGCAGTACAGTCCCTTCTTCAAGTAAATATATATCGAAAGTAAACAGCTGATTGTTGAAAAAGGGGGTGAATTTTCAAAAAAAGTTAAAGAAAATGTCTATTTACGATTACATATTAGATGTGTATAGAAATGACTGAAAAATATTTGAACTTATCATCAAGCTTTTAGGTGGTGTCAACTTTGACATGTTCCTACCATCAATATGAATTATTTAAAAGCGAAATGGATAGTTTTTCTTAAGGAGAAGAAAAAGGTCTTTAAGGATAGAATTCCTTTCAAAGGAAATAAATTTTTTATACTTTTGTCTTCAGTTCTTTTCTAGTTATTCCCTGAATTTCATTTTATCCTCTTATAGAAATCGCCTTTTCGACATATTTTGAGGTATTATTCGCTTAAAATTTTCGAAATAATAATACAAATAATTATATTAGCGTTTCATTACTATCAGTAATTGCATACTTTAGAACTAAGAAAGTAATTATTTTCGACTAGAGAACAAGTAAAATGAAGTGATTAAGTAATAACACGTGCGGAATATCGATATTTTTTTTCACCAAAAGGAAAGTTGGAGGTAAAATGCTAAAAAACAAAACGGAAAAAAGTGTTGTGGAGGCGCCGGGTATCGATCC
>JAZBHA010000370.1:26618-47075 GCA_037464855.1 Iselma pallidipennis | reverse complement strand
ACAAACCTATTTACCTATTTATTATGTTTATTGAATAATTTGTAATTATAATAAAAAAATACTTGAAATAATGTGAAACAGTTTTTGGTTAAAAAAATTTGACCCAATGTCTAGCAAGATTTCTAACAATTTAAGCAAGTTCGATATTAGCGCCCTCTCTAGGGTACTGAAAAAACTTACAATTAATATAAATACGTTTACACTCTATCTTGAATCGACTCTTGCAGTGCTTCCCGCAGGGTTCATAATAAATCTACGCATCTAATCCCGTTTTCCAAGTCATAATCTATTAGTATTTTCAGTCATAAATAGTTTGTTAAATTATAATAAAAAAACAACTGTCTACCTAATAGGCATTTTTTTTTGTATTCATTTATTATCACTCATAGTTCCAGATTTCCAGATTCTGCCCATACGTCTGCATTCAGTGATCCGAACATAATGTTAACTTTTTCTGAAAGTCGATTATCACTAAAGTGGAAAGAGAATAACCCGACAAGTTTTCTAGTTAAATAAACACCAATACAACACAATGTTTTCCTTGCTTTTTATATGTAGTTGTAATTTTTTATGTATCATTGATTAACGGTTCAACGGTAAAAAGATCAATTTTCATTTGTTAATCAAAAGTACAAATGGGTAGGTCAGGTATTATGTGCATTTGCGTGTGTGTTGGTGATTGAAAAGCTTCCATTATACTCTACTGTTAAGGTGGTAATACCTAAGCGCAGAGATTTTTCTCTAATAGCCTTTCCCTTTCTCTCTCGTATAGGGTGACCAACTGTCCCGATTTTCCCGGGACTGTCCCGGGAAGCAGATGCCCGAGACTCGAAAAGTCCCGGTTTCGGCAATGAGACAATATTTATACAGTTGGATTCAAACACAACTCTAGATCTTTATCTTTATCTTCATCGTCTTCTCACTCTTTATGGATATCCATAAGGAAATTTCAATTCAAGCGTCCTCACTCTTTAAGGATTTGCTTTTTCTGCCCAGCAAGCTTAGCGGGACCTTTGAATCATATATCTATTCTATATCTATCCTTGTTCCTATCGGAATTTTATATCCCTGTCCTTTACTATGTGATCTTATCTACTATTGGCCTAGTTTGTCAGCTGTAAATGAGTGGGCAGACGCTGAAGATAAAGATAAAGATATGGATTTCGTTTGAATTGATTTTAACTGTCTTAAAGATAAAGATAAAGATGTAGAGTTGTGTTTGAGTCCAACTGATAGTTGTTTATCACGCATTTATTGGACGGATTTTTAGTTTGATAGCATCTTGTTGGACCGATAGCCCTTATAACCACGCCATTGGTCTCCCGGGTTGACTCTTGGAAAAGTTGGTCACCATACTCTCGTAGCAAATAAACAAATAAAGCTCACTTCCGGTGATCGTATGAGGTTGAAATTTTGTGGACGCACTATACGATCCATGAAGCTCATAAAAATAGGAAATCACGCCTTAGGGTTAAATATCCCAAAATCGGCCCTATTTCAAGCAGGTGAAGCGAAGGGTGCCAAAACTTGAGTATGAATTTTTCCAAATTTTTATCTAGTGTAGGTATTTCTGCCGCCAAACTAAAGAGTAATTTTGACAAAGAACTGGTTTATCGACCGCGGAAGTCAGTCCGTTGTCAAACTTACGCTTAAATTTGGAGTAGAGATACAAGAGACAAAATTTTGTACTCCACTTGATGAGACCCTTTTGCTCGCTCTCTGTATTTCTGTAAAAATAGAAAGGAGGGAAAGTTGAGAGAGAAAATCTCTTCGTGTGTACGCACCCTTAAACATTCTTTCTATTTACAATAGTACTTTAATTATGTTTTAAATAATAAAGTAAATAATTGTTGTTGTTTAGTATATTAAATATTAAGAAAGTAGACCACTATGAAAATTTAAAATTCAATGACAGATATCATGACAGAAAGTCATTAAAATTGTGGTTCGTAACTCTTTAAAATTAAACTTTCTTTAAAAATACTAAAACGTAGGAAAAACCTACACAAAATACAACTTTCCAACTATAAATCGTGGAAATTTGCTCTTTTAAAGCAAGTATTGATTCCATTCAATCTAGATTATTTGGACAAAAAGTTGGCGTAAAGTTGTGATACTTTATCAAATTGATTCAATTAAAAAAAAATTCATTTTCCACAAACTGACACACAAGAGAAACGTAAAAGGAAACATAAGACTTGAGGAGGAAATCATTGGAAAAAAAATGTTAAAAATCAATATACACTGGTGGTGAGGATGTGTAATTTTGATTTTTCAACATCTTAGCCATATTTTGGGGACGCACCGTAATGAACCGTACCTACTATTGAAACACGGCATCACCAAAATGCATGTTTTCAAAGCGACTTGAACCGGTTCAAAGATGTTGCATCCCCAAAATATGGCTTTTATTTCTACTCCTTTTAACTGCCATTTGTTCGAATTCTATTTTTATTTCTTTTACTACTCTCCAAGGAAATAGAAAGGGTTAGACGGAAACCGAGGCTATAAGGAAGCGAAGTGTAAAATTTCCTTGTAATAGCTTCGTGAAACTTGTTCGTTGCGAACATAAACATGCCAACTTTTCATGTTTATTACATGGAAGAATAAATTCGTGAGATGTGAACGAAAAAGTATTTTTTTATTCAACAAGTAAAGTTTATTATGTACTGGTAAATGTCTCTTGAACACGATCTGTCAGTGCTAAACTCAATCACTATATTCGTTAACTGTCGCATACGTACTCATCGATTATATCATCCGTTCTATCTATGAAATCAGGACATTGTTTGGTCGTCTGTTGAACATGACAGGGGAGAAATCAATCAATATTAAAGTTTTTATTTAGTTAGACAACTTATTTAATAGGGATTGTTGTCATGTAACGTCATAATTGTATCACGTTAAATGTACGTTACAGAGATATTCAATTTTATCCAGGAATTTTATAATTAATGAAGTTCTATTGAGAGCTCAATTTATCCTACATTCAAATATGAACTTATAGAGAAATGCAGAACATATAAAGTTTGTTAATAGGAATCAACTGTACAGAGATCTAAAGGCTTTCAGTATATTTCGATAATTCGAATTAATTCATGTTAGAAGAAAAATACCTCCTTCACAGGAATATCCATGTGAGACGAACAGAGATACAATGGAATTCAAACGCAACTCTACATCTTTATCTTTATTTTTTAGGAGTTGCTTAGCAGTTAAAATCAATTCAAACCAAATCCACATCTTTATCTTCATCTTCATCTTCTCCCCACTCATTTACAGCTGACAAACTCGGCCAATAGTAGAGAAGTTCATATAGTTAAGGACAGGGATATAAACTTGCGATAGGAACAAGGATAGATATATGATTTAAATGTCCCGGCAAGCTTGTTGGGCGGAGCAAGCAAATCCTTAAAGAGTGAGGACGCTTGAATTGCCATTTCTTTATCGATATCCATAAAGAGCAAGAAGAAGATAAAGATAAAGGTGAAGATGTAGAGTTGGATTTGAATTCCATTGGACGTCCGTACGGACTTGGCAATTCTGATGGACGTCTTTACGGACATGCTGCCTCCGCTCACAAGGCTCTTTTGTAGTATTTCACCACTTGTTAACCACGTTTTAACCGCATATATCTATCCTTATTTCTATCTCTATTCTCTAGGTATGCTTATGCTACCATTGGCTGAGTTTGTCAACTGTAAATGGGTGGAGAGAAGACGAAGAAGAAGACGAAGGTGAAGACTTGCTCAAAAGAATTGTCAAAAAAGTGATGACGAAAACGGAGACGAAGACGAAGACGTTCTTTAGAATTCCAGTGATAGTTTAAGATACCTAACGTTTCTGTTCATTTGAAAATCGATTAATAAATAGAATTATTGCAAATAAGAATTCAAGAATGGCAGATGGGACATCCTGTATGTACTTTATTGCGAAATAAATAAATAAATTCTCAATAGATTTGGTATATTGGTAATTTAAACACAATTGACTGCTAAATGTCTGTTTTAATTGATAATATTGAAATTTATTGGTATCACGTCTTTTTGGTCTCGTTCATACAATATTTCATCAATCGCTAGCTTTCAATTAATTATCGAAAATAAAAATTAATCACTCGTCAAATAAATTGAAAGAGGGAGAAATAAAGAGAAGAAAATGAAGAAAATTGTGGTAGGTAGGTATATATATCAAACCTAATAATTTATCGGGGATGTTTCTGACAACACTATATCTATCTAATATAAGTGATAGAACATGATTCGATCTATAGAAATAAATAGACTTTTAATATAAAGAGCTATTTTGATAAATATCCATTGTGTGAATAATACTAGCGATCAGGATCGGCTCAATACGAAAAGTGTGGGAAGCAAGGCAGGGGGCGCCTATGCTTGGTGTCACCTACATATTGGCTGTGTAGATAGACAAAATAAGAATACCCACAAAAACAAAATGGAACCATTTGTAACAATAACGCAACTCGAGAATAGGACGGGGAAATTTGAAGTTTTGTAGTGGGATACCCGAATACCCTAGCGCCGGCCCTGCTCCTGATTTACACAATGCAAAATATAAGGTTTGTATACCTAAAGATGCGATGGAGAAGATAGGATAACAATGGTCAAAAGAAGGACGTACTAAATTTACAAAATCGATGGTAAAATGAAAAACAAAACAGAATTTTGTTCGAATTGTTCATGTTATAATAAATGAAAACAGATTGTGAAACATATAATAATGAATGTATTATTCAGCGATATCTATTAATCTATTTTTGTAGAATACTTTTATTAAAATATAGACAAAATGATGGATAGAAATAGAATTTCATGTACTGCATACAACTAATCATTCTATAAATAAATCGATAAAAATATTTAATGTGATATATAAAAGCAATTGATTTATATATATCTACCGTGTGATTGTGAAAATAGTATGGTCTTGCCAAGCACGAGAGCAAAAGAAATGACATATACAATCAGCAATTTAGCGAGATAGCAAGTACGACGCTTTCGTCTAATTCATACTAGCGGGATCATGGTGGGATACCATGTACTAAGCTTTGAAACAGAGGATTTGTTATACTTGTTGTCTCACTTCATCCTAAATCGCTAATATATGACATTTCTTTTGCTCTTGTGCTAGGCAAGATAATCATATTTTCAAAATCACACGATATGTACATTGTGTAGTTATGTGTGGGTGGAAATTGAAATTTTACATACATTTCCATATAAACATGCATCTACCTATACATATGTAAAAGCTATAAAATGTAATTATATCTTCATTTTCCCCCCTTATCATTGCTATTATTATAACTCATCGAAATTGAACACAAATCTAAAGTTTTAATACAAAGTTTTCCGGTAATTACATCAGAACGGGGAAATAATATACAAACAAAAAATGTTCCATCAAGTTGAAAATTTATTACAAGAAGCTTCATCGGGGTCCGTAGTTTGTTTCAAATTAATTTTATGGAACTCTAACCAGTATTTCCAACAAATTCTCCATCATCTAATAATTTTCGACCAGTAACATTTACTAAAAGCTTCTACCTTTTAACCAAAAAAAAAAAAACACCCCCTGCTATTTCATATTGTGGCTACAATGAAAGTAATCTGTAACATTTCACTGATTTTACCGAATAGAGCTTTTTATGAGCCACATATAGAGCTTGAGAATTACTTATAGTATATAGATATAAAATCTGGAATTTGTCGATTTGTTGCTTTTAAATCGTGTCAAAATTTGTTGAAAAAAATCTATTAAAAGAATTCATTTTTCTATGCCAAAATCTTTTAAACAAAACAAACTATTAAGATAAACATCTCGACTTATCGTTATAGAAATGAAAATAAAAATAAGTTATTATTTGAATTGTAGAAGACGGTTTTATAAATAACACGCAAACTGAAAACGGCACGATATACATTTTGATAGATGAAATAATATATAGAAGCAACAGTTGTGAATTCTAATTGAGGAATTATATAAACTACAACAGTAACTAAACTGTTAACTTTTGACATATATTCATAGGGAAAAATAAACATAATCCGTTCAAAGTTAAGAACTTAGAATGGACGTGTATAATGGACTGGAAGTTCACGCCCTTAGAACCTGAAAGATGACAGTGACATAGGTATATCGCTACATTTTTGTTAAAGTGGGCTACACACCATCTGATTTGAGCAGCGTGACACAACGTCCAACGAAATCAGGCATTGCGGACACACGGCCTGACACGGCACCTGATATGGTCCGCTTCAGATCCAAGGGTCCGCTCGTCAAAACAACTGGTTTGTCAGGCTTGTCAGGCGACAATCCTACACACCACATGACATTGCGCCTGACCTGACCAAATCAGCCTGACACGCTGAACAAGTCAGATAGTGTGTGCCCCACTTAATATACGAGTGACCAACACTAACACAGCCGTCAATCTGCGAAATCTCCGCAGATTGACTGCCACTTTGGTCATTTTGCAAATTGACTAGACATTTCGAGAATTGCCCAATTTCGCACATTGCCGGTAATATCGCCATTTCACAAAACGATGAATTTCACTACTAGTCCACGAGATACATGTAGGTATACCTAAATATGAAATATCTAACCATGACAAGTTACTACGGGACCATGCTTCAATTTTAAGAAACTTTCAATAGGAATGGAAGTGATAAAATCGATATTTTCGTAAGGGTTGTGTTGTATACACAAATCTCGAGAGCTTCCCAATTTGATGTATCTTTCAAATAAAAAATAAACTTGTACAACACTCTCAGAATGATAAATAATATCTGCTACGTATACTTTTTGGCCTATTTTTCTTCATCTTTAATCTAAGCGCACATCTATCCATATCGGACGTATCGCATTAAAATCCGATGTGTATGCCCTTTCCCTCAACATACAGAAGATTGCAGAAAAATCTCATAATTAAATCAGTGTTTGCCAAATTAATTTTAGTACTGAACTCTTCTATTAACTGTTAAATGCAGTGCAAAACCTTTTCATTCATTCCGTGCAATTTCCAGAGTCCGGGAAACCCTACCTAAAGTTAATAAAATTATATATACCTACAAGCGTTTGTACAAAGATTGTTCGTTCGCTATCGTAAAAATTAAATTTTCAAGTCAGGTTATTATTTGACTAAAAAATTTCAGCGTAAAGTTAAATAAATGTAAGAAAATTAAAAATTAGAAAGAATAAAAAATGTAGAAAGAAATTAAAATCAAATAGAATCCAAGCGCAAAAACGAGTCTGGAATAAAGCTTTCACTTGTACGATACTTTCCAGTCGTCAATAGTGAAATAATTTAAGCTTCCGTCTGTTGAATATTTTCAATATTACGATCTAAAAACAAAACCTTCGAACTTAATTAAAGTGAAATTAGTGGAATGAGAGCACGTGGTATTGAAGAAAATTAGCGTCAGTTTTTTGTCAAGTAATCTTTGCCTCACATTGTGAATAATTTCGAATTGTACTTTTTTAGATTATTGGCCGCTAAATGTAACTTTACTAGTTAATAACAATTTTTTTTCTGACGTCCTCCTCATTTATGAAAATGTCTTTATAACAATAGACCTTCTCATTAATGAAACTTTCTTTTGACACCCACTACAGACACCCTGCTAGTACTGGAAATTAAAAGGAAATGTGCAAAATTAATTGAATTTAGAAAATAATGGATTGCAAGACAAAGGATGATTGAAACTAAAACAAAAAACTTAAACATAATTTAATTATATGTCTTGCAAGTTTTCAATTCTTTGCGTGCATTATAACAGAACCGACACGTCTTTGCTAAAAACATGGTCGATAAGCAAAAAAGATATAGATACGAGAAATAAGGATAGATGCTGTCAAAACGTCAAAACGTGGTTAACAGGGGCAAAATAAAGTGAGCGGTGACACACGCGCAATCTATCCATCTATCTTTTTTGCGTACGTAATTCTTTGGATTAGTAGTCTCCGTAGAGACTACCATTTGAATTGCTGAGTCTTTACTGACGTGCAACACTAAAAAAGTCATCAAGCGACGATGACGAAGACGAAGACGGTGACGTCCATTTGAATTATACGGATTGATTTTCATGAGAAAAGTAAGGCATGTATCAAGTTTCGGATAAAAACTCCAATCGTAGACCCCCAAAAGAAACAAGACTTTCATAAAATACATGACCATACAGTCGATTCGATCCCGCTGTAAACTGCGAAGTCGCCTATTCGCGTGTTCTATTGCTGAAACTTAGGGTGCGTTTATAGTAAACGCTACAAAGATAGCGTCGAGACCAGCGACGAAAACAAATACATGTATTTCAATGTAGGTGTTCATAGTGGAGGAACGCTACAAGCGTCGAGCTACGATACATAGAAAGCGACAAATGTAGGAATCAAAAAATTTTGTTTTCTTCGCTCGTCGCTATGTAAAAATCATACTATTTTTACGGAAATTGACTATTTACAGCGATAAATTAATGAAATTATAAGGATTAAATTACCACTGGACTAATAAATTTACTATTTATGAATTAAAATGGTCATAAAGCCAAATATTTTTTTATTGTGGTTTGATTTAATGCAAATCTAACGAAATCTATGCAACTTTGATACTTTCCATTTAATGACACCAAGAAAATTGTTTAATTAATCAATGGAAAATATTAATTATACAAATATTGATCTAGTCGTCTGGGTTTTTAGCTCAACGCTATCTACGCTTGTCGCTTTTACTATGAACACACTTTTCTTAGCTCGTCGCTATCTACGCTTGTCGCTTGTATCGACGCTATCTTTGTAGCGTTTACTATAAACGCAGCCTTAGTTATTAACGAGAGACGAAAGGACAGTCCATTTCTTCTAGGCACACTAAATCATTATTAACTTTATGATCCAGTACTTCATCTACTATGATGCAATAAAGTTTGGTTCTATTGTTTTTATTATTCTTTTTATTGTTGCTGTGTTGGAAAACGTTTATATAGAATTAGACAGAAAAAATTCAATCAAGGATTCCAGAAACGTGGAATTGTTCCGTTTATAAATCAAAAAATCCAAGCTTTGTGTGTGACAAATACGTGTAGGTTGAAGATATAAAGAATTCATTTCTTTGTACGGAAAAGTATTTTCTGAACGCATATTAAGTCCTGTTGGTATTCTTTACATCCTTTTTACCCACAATGAAACAAAGTTTATAAAAGTAATGAGATCCAAAAAGAAAACAATTAAAAGTAAACCACCATTGTTTATAATTGATTATGGTTGTTAAATTTTCAAAATCAAATTTGTCTGACAGTGAGAGTAATGTAGATCCAACGAATGTTGGTTTAACTCAATTTAATTGTTTTGATATCTAACGTTTATCAAATCCGAGACCTTAAAATTTCATCATAAAACGTTACATCCAATTTTATAAGTAACCTTTTTATTCATGTTATTGTCGAATAAAACATTAGAAACAAAACAGTACAGAACTTGATTGTTTGATATTTTTGACTCCTTAACTTCCACCTTCCACCCGACATCCTTTAAATAAACAGATTTTTTTGCTATTGTTGCCACGTGTAGTGTGGCCGAAAAAAATTTGTGGCTACAAGAATGAACTCTATTGGACAGTTTATTGTTGTTCCATTTCAGAAAAAAATTGAAAAGATACCTTCTCTCTATTACCTAAGGAATCTGAGCGAAGTTTTACCAATACAATACTTCGAAATCTGTCCATTTCCCATAACCTTGGCAATCCACGTGTCCCACAAACACAATCAAATACGGAAGCATCAAAAGACATTACACTAAGTTTGTTTTGATATTCCACCTGTTCACACGAGTTATCCTTATTGATTATCATACTAAAATAGACAGATCTGTGGAATACACCCTATCTTCCAGATAATCAAACTATCAGATTCCTTGCCTCAAGACGTGTAAGAGGTTTTGGATCATATCATAATACACCCACTATAGATATTACATAAACGGATTTAATTAATTATTGAAAACAGGTATCACTTTGATAAGAAGCTGATTTTAGTTTTAGAGAGATAGAATAGTAAAATTATGTATCAAAGGTGATTTTCAATAAGCATGTAATAATTTCAATCGTAAATTAATCCCACAAATCTCCTGTTTTGTGGACGGCAAATTTTCTGTTTCATTTAACAAACGTAACACGTGCGAATTTTTTTTTTATAACTCATTAATTTAAAGTTGGTATTTTCAGGACCACAGTGGCACATAAATAGAAATTGTAATTTCATTGTTTCTATAGAACAAATGAGAAATTTGTTTGTTTTTTGTGTTTTGTTTAAATACGCCATGTCCCAATTCTGTTATTATTACTATTATTATTATTATTATTATTATTATTTAATTCAGCCAATCCAGGATAAATTGATCAAATTTTCGTTCGTTGGTTTAATATGAAACAGAAAAGCAATAAAGACACATTTGATTACGTTTCAGCTCAAGGATTCATCAAAACCACAATAAGATAGCTTTCAATCATCATTTTATTTTTATTATCATCGAATATTTTTGCGAACAACACGAAACATACACAAATACAGTAGAACTTATTTAATCCGAACCAATGCATACAAACAATGAGCTAGGTAAGGTAACTGAAGAATTTCTGAGCCGCCCCCATAGAAAGAGAATAACAGAACTTCTATAAGTCATTGTAAGCAGGAGAGCAGACACTCCTTACAAGCGATATACAGGGTCTTGAAAAGGTTCTAGGTACATGGGCGAAAAGAGGTCGGGCGGGAGTGAGAACACTTTATAGAGATTTTGTATATGGGCAACAGTGACAAAAATGTACAACGTGAAGGGAGGGGACTTCTTCATTGTCCAGAGCAGGTAAACTTCTACCATTCTACCTAAACAAACCAGTTTTTGTCTCTGTTGCCCTTATACAAAATCTCTATAAAGTGTTCTCACTCTTTTCGCCTATGTACCTACTAGCTTTTCAACAACCAGTATACTTTCCTGTATAAAATTAACACAACAGGCTACTTAAAGCTGAAACTTTGAAAGAGAACTGTGGTACAATTACTTGAAGTATTACCTCGAGCGTACCATGGGCTCTTGGGTATTTTAATCTGGTATGGGGGATGCTGAGGTCAAGAAGGCAGACCTAGTAGGACTGGAAAAGACCCTTATGTGGAGCCTGTGAAAACCAGGAAGAAACCTCACTTTACATACTATGCCAGAAGGCATTGAAAGGCATCTCAGACACAAAGATCTTACTTCCCTTCCTGGATTTCAGAGACCTTGACGTGCTGGAAGAAAGAACGAAAAACAGCTGACCAGATGTAAGGGCGTAAGGACTGTAATCTGGACGTTTGAGTCGGCACAACTCAATCAGACAGAACAATACCATCTTGAGAGAAAAATGCACGTTTTGCTACTTTGCATATTTCTTTTGTTGCTTTATTCCCATTAAAAGACTATTTCATGTTTTTTTCGAATTACAGATGTTTAGTAGGATTGTAATTCGAATTAGTGGATGTTCAGATTAAAGTGTGGACGGATAAAAATTTATAAATAGAATCAGGAAAAAAATCGATAATAGAAATGGAAATACAATTGAATTTTCTTTATTGTATTAAACGAATAGAATTGAAAGGGTAGATCGATTTGTAGTCACTGGCAGCCTCCTTTTGTACTGACCTATATCCGGTTTCCGGTTGCTGAGAACAACTTCTAAACTATTGTTTTCCGTTCAAGTATATACAGAGATATACAGGCATAACCAAATAAAAGTGTGGTCTTGAGGTGCACGAGAGCAAAAGAAAAGAGATATTAACAACCTCTGACAGATGAATCGAAGTGAGATAAAAGTACGAGGATTTCCCTACTCCAAATGTTCTGAATGGTGATGGGGCAATGTACAACAGCTTCGTTATCTTGCTAATGATAAAAGTGTTTATTATCTAGCTTCGATTCATGTACTGGAGATTGCTAATATCTGTTATTTCTTTTGCTCTCGTGCACCTCTAGACCACGCTTTTATTTGGATATACCTGTATATATCTCCATTTTTATTTGATGTATTGATTATAAGATAAAGTCAACACACGAAAACATCAATTCATTAATTTAACATGCATGAACGCCTATACGCCTATTTTAAATAGAAATTATTCGAAAAATAAAGAAAAATAAAGCTAAGAAATGATATTTTATATGTAGGCATAAATAATTTTTAAGTAAAACTTGTTTACCATGAAATAATTACATTGTAACTAGATATTGAAGGTACATTTTTATATATAATATAAAATTGTATTTTGTTTTCTATAACAATTGTCGTAATTATGTTTGTTTGTAAAGGGAATGTTTACATTATTGTTGTTTAGAAAATTATTTGAATGAAATAAATTTTATCCTTATTTTGATAAGGATCGTCTTCCAACAATATATCCCCCTATATTGCTCTATTTCAAATAGGAATAGGACTATTGTAGGATTAAACATCTATCTATATTCTCTTGTTATATAAATTACTAGAAAATACCGAAACTATAAAGTGGAGTTTGATTAAAATGAGATTTAGATCCTTGTCACACGGACAAAATACATTTCAATTTAACGACAAGGTCAATACAAATTGAAATATTGGTGAATTGTACCCGGACACACGGGGGTTTCACAATTACAATTAACGCACGAGCAAGGCGTAGATTGTCATATGTGTTTCTTGAACAAACAGTTGAGGGCATTCATGCTTTTAGATGCCGCGCATGCGTAGTTGACACAATTTAGTTAAATAGAGTTATGAATAGCCAATTTACTAAATAAATTTCGCAGCTCATTAATTGAATATTGTGTGCTGTCACACGGTAAATTGGGAACCAAGGTAAATGCGATCTTGGTTAAATTACAATTTATTTTGCCCGTGTGACAGGGATGTTAAATTGATTTTCAACTATATTTTAGAACTTTTAATAAATAATTACAAAACTTTATCAATTTACTAATTAGGAAGTTAATTAATTACTTTTATCAATTACGATTTCACAAGTATTTGACAATTGCAATTATGATAACACGTAGAATACTATTTCAGATCAAAGTAGGCAATGGATTGGGAACGTAGGTCGTAGGCCATAGCTTGATTCGTACTTTATTAGGTCTGACATTTATTGACGTTTACTTTTAGGTTAGAATCTATATGTTTTCAGAAATGTTTCATAGCAAAAACCATTTAAAATCGAAAGTTATGGTTTATAATAATAATCAATTGATTCTTAAATTGATATTTCTTACGAAAAACTGATTTGAAATAGATCGGAAAAAGTTCAAACGTCAAATTACTGACAATTGAACAAGAGGCAATTACCGAACTAATCACCGACTTATATGTTTGACTTGAAATAGGGTAATATATCCGGTATTGTGTGTGTAGGTACAGGGATGGTTTGGTTAAAGTTTAATTGCGACCTTATCACAGAAGTACCAATATATTTACGTATATAAAACGAAATTAAAGATACACATTAAATTAATTAAAGGTCTTAAAGCTGTTATCAGCTTTAGTAATCATCAACATAAAAAAGGAAAACATCATAGACCGCTAATGTTCACGAATGAATAAAAATTACTGAAAATTACATAAATTCGGATTCGAATATGATAGCGTCATATAAATAACGTATAATCATGTGCAATCACCTTAATAGTAACATTGGATAGTTGATTATGGTTGGATTACAAGTAGCAATGTGACAAAAATAACACACGAATGGCTAATCAGGGAGAGATTTCTTATTTATATGTATAGAATGAATAAATATATCAGCTGTCCTGAAATAACCACTGGTCGTGGACAAGTAAAGAGCGTAGAGAGCAATTTTTTCAGGTAATCGACCGACTCGGACCTTGGCATAGATAACATTATCAATGCAGATCTGTTTCTTGAGAAAGCTATGTAGGTACATTGAATTAAGCGGCATCCACCCGCTTAAGTATCCTAATGAGGATACTTGAGCAAACTGGGTAATATGTGCATTAGCTGATTGGAGTAATGGGGCATCCACATACTCAAAGTATTTACTCGAACCGGCTAGTGTACACATAACCCAAGCCGTCTTCGGCATGCTATTCGCAGTTTTCATCCCCGAGTATTCCAAATCGTTCGAGTATTGTTTCTGGGGTGAGAGGCTGCCTTCGATGAGCACAATAAATTGCACATAGGGTGATCGCGAAGGATTGCACGCTTGGTGCGCGAGATACGTGCATGGATATGCTTTCATATGATGAAACACGTGTCGCCAAAGGTTATGTCGTGTCAATTTGTAGTGATTAATGGGTTTTTCGTTCAGAAACATTATAAGCATTAACAGGTTCTCCAATTCCAATTTAACCCTATTCACTCCTACGTCACCTAAAGGTGCACCTAAAACCCCACACCCCAAACCGGGGCGAGCATGAGGAAGACATTTGTTTAAGGGTGTGTGTAGTGAAGACATTCAACAACCTGCAAGTGAACTGCCGGGATTGTTATTTTCATGGAGGAAAGTTAGAAAGATAGAATGTTAAAAATTCATATATTGTACTTGTTTCTACCCTAGAGCAATGTTGAAATTTAGATATAATTTACTTAACAGATTTCATTTAGGTAAAAGGAACATTGAAGATTCACAATTGCCTGTACTTTGAATTAAAGCTTTGATTTTAGATATTCTACCAAATTTAATTACAAAATTATAAAGTTGTTGATATACAGGCTGTCCAAATTAAAGCGACACTACTACCCCACTTACTGACATCTTTTTTGTTTACAGTTTCCAAACAATTGTATTGCGATATTTCAGTAATATTTGAAGAATACGATCGGTTACGTGGGTGTTCTGCAAACACATATTTATTCTGTGAATATCATAAAATTACACAGCGAAATAGGCAGGGGTCACATTAGTTTGAACACCCTGTATAAATGTGTGTAGGATTTAAATTGTAATAAAATTCTTCGATACAAAGTAATTTATTTGTTTATTTGTTTCTCTTTAATTGTAGGTAGTGACATTGATAGAGTATTGATGAGTTTTCTTTCAGGAATTTTCAGACTAATTACTACAAAACATACCATTTTATAGAACCACTAATGAACGAGTTTCTGTTGTAAGTAATTACTACATTATTGCTTATAGTTATCAATCATTAGGTAATTTGATGCGTTTTCAGTTACAATACTACAATGTATAAATCCACAAAAGTCATATTTATGACAATTTTCTAATTTGTATCCTGAATTTTTGTTGTTTAATATTTTCGAGTCAATAAATATAAAGAAAAGGGAAAATTAGTAGGTCATTTGGGTACAAAATATGAAAGTTAGCAAAAAATAGAAAAAATAAACTGAAAGCAAACTACGAAACGACAGGCAAAATACTAGCAAGAACACTCACAAAAAAATACGTAAACAGCCTAAGGAAGCCTGAAAATACACAATGGAAAACAACAAAATGTATAAAATTATTTCTCTACAAAGTGTTTTCTTTACACATATATATTTTAAGGGTATACTTTTTTTATTTGATGGAAAATAAAAAAAAAAATCTTCTTGTGGAAATGAAAACATTGAAAAACAAATACAATAAACGCCCGCTAGTCTGGATCGCTTTGAAAAACCTGTATTCCTTCTATAATCGTCGCCATTTAAGTTTATAATTTCCTGATTAATGAGTGAACTAATAACGACCAACTAATGTGTAAAATGAAGATGGCAATGTAAACTATTACCCTGACAGAAGTGTTCTGTTGACAAGGCAATCATTTATATGATCAGCTTTGTTTATTACATTAATAAGGAAGTTCAAATATGGTTCAAGATAATTACCTACCTAGTTCATTCATTGATGACGTACCGGTAAAATGAAATGATTTTGACGTTAGTTATATCACTTTTCCAGCAATCCGGACGCGCACTAGGACTAATTAGTTCGGATTACCAGGCGACCAGGCGTATACTGTAAGTTGTAAGTTGATACGTCTGTATTGGATGTTAAGTATTTTATAAAATCAATTCTATTGAATCAAACTATGATTAATTGATAAAATTCTGACCTACTTCACAGATGTAGGTGAACCAATAATTCTTTATCAACAAGTCAGAAAGAGCCATTTTAAATATTAATAATTAAATGATTATTTATTATTATCTATTTTAAGAATAGATATCAATGTTTAGGTGTATAATAAGTGTGATGAATTGTAAATTTTTTAGACAAGTTTACAATGATACGCAGATACGTAAAGTACGGACGGGAAAAAACACATGCAACTAATATAATTTGTTTAATGAAAAGTCTCTAATTAGAATTTAAACGATATCTCAATGGTATTAGAAATTGCTAATATTATAGATATTTGACTTAATCTGGATGGCATTTACATACAATTTCGATCTAATTAATTATTTAATTTCGTGTGTGTGTATATTTGAATTTGATAACGTAAGAAAAGCTATACAGGATGTAATTCAAATCCCTTATAATATCCAAACCTCATCATCCCGATGAAAAAGTGAGTACAATTTGGGCATTTTGAGCAGTCAAAGAGAATAAAAAAGTTTGACCAAAAGTGCAACCTATGAAATTTGCAAATTTGGAGCAAATTAATGTCCATTCCACTGTATATCCGAAAAACGCCTCTATCTTGATCTTTCATTCTTATACCTTGTCAAAATGCCGTATTTGAAACCAAACGGTCATCTATCCTAGAGTTCATATTCAATTTAACCGTGTTGGATGCACAACAGTTTGGAAAATTGGTTTATTTTGTAGTGTGTGCAGTGTTGTTACGATTGTATCTAATTTTGACAGCAGTTTAAAACTGTCCGGATTCACTCACAAATCCAAACGCATACACATCAATATACTCAATACAGTGGCACCAGAAGAATGAATCCCGATTCATTGAACCACCTAGACACGAAAATTTATCGACAAGCAAATTTCTTTGTTATCTATGTCTCGCACGTTTGTTCGATTCCAGCGGCTCTCAAACTGTTGGCGAGATTTTAAGTGATTTTTTTCTCGAATCGGCTCTATTTTTTGTGAACTATCAGTGGTTTGAATTACGTAAGGCAGTTCAGTTACATCGTGTATATCGACATGTATTGATTAATCTGTTTCATTTTTAATAATTATTATCATGAAAAGCTTATAAACCAATCAAATAATTTTTTTTCACCAAACTTCATACATTTTAAAACTAGGACACTTTTTTCCAATTACTTTCTTATAAAGGACAAATATTTATACAACGGATTAATAGGTATAGACGTGCGTTGGCAAAAAATACCAAAAGAAAAACGATCGACATAGGAATTGATCTTTCGATTACTAAATCGTCACAAAAACGTAAAGGGCAACAAGAACAGAACTATTTGAAATTCCGATACTTGAAGATTTCATTATAAAC
Organism: Iselma pallidipennis; assembly: GCA_037464855.1. NCBI lineage: Eukaryota > Metazoa > Arthropoda > Insecta > Coleoptera > Meloidae > Iselma > Iselma pallidipennis. The sequence continues at coordinate 29,633 of JAZBHA010000370.1, read as the reverse complement.
ATTGGAGAGTTTTATTTCTTCAACATTTGGGCCAGGCGCAGTTTATTTGTTTTTCTCACTTATATAAAAACATATGAGTATAAAATTATTCGATATTTTAAATTACAGTTCCGTATGGTGCAATGTTGAGAGTGCATTTTACTGTGCAATTTTGTGCAGTTTCTAGAATAGGTACAATAAAACCATCCCACTGCAATATATTTATGTGGATGCAGTCATTAAATTGAATTATAGCCAAAAAACTAAAATAATGAATGTGTGATATTGAAACAATAACAGAAATTTAATTAGGTATATCATAAAATTGCGGAAACCTATTATTAAACGGAAGACAGTAAGTTTTATTGATTGCGAATCAAAAAAAAAATGACACAAATAGGAAGTTTTACCGCTGATGAATCAAAATAGATTATCTATTTATACGTGATAAATCTACTATAAGAGATGTCCGTACACAAAAGATGAGGGACTTTACTAAAATCTGTCAGTTTGCATTTGAATCTTTAAGATCATTTATCAACTAGAGAATTGTCCGGGTTTCCCTGACAGCATATCTGGAACCTCATTACAATGCTGGACCATATTTCCAAGAAATATCCCCAATTTAGACGTCTACCAGCCAACAACACCTATTCTGTTTTATTAAAAGAGAGCTTTAGAAATTATTTTATTGGAGATGTGGAAAAAAAGACCACGAAATAAGCTAAAAATATCACAGATGGAAGATGTGTGAAATATTGTAGACGAAAGGCACATAGGAAAAAAAACACTAAGCCAATAATCTACAAACTATTACTTTGTTATCATGAGAAATTCTTGGAGAATTGGGCCAAATATTTTATTAAATAAAACTGTTTCGACCTTTTGTTTTATTTAAGAGTAATGAATAAAATAGTAAACAAAAAAATATCAGTCTTGAAACAGTGTGACCGCACAGGGCGCTGTAATATCAGCGGCGCAAAATTTCCAGAAATTTTTTCATTATTCGTTGCCACTATTCGAAATTGTCCTCTTTTTTGGCGGAAGACCGCAAAAGTGAATTTTGAGCGGGACGCAAGAGTCGTTTTTTAACAGGGGGGAAGAGTCAATTTTGAACAGGGCGGTAAAGTACATTTTGAACAGGGCGCCGAAAGTTCTTGAGCCGGCACTGCTGTGAACTTCATTGTTCATCTTTTAACATTTTATTTTTCATCACTGAAATCTTCCTCACTTCGAGTGAAAAATTTAGCAGTTTGCTTTGTCATAACGGAAGCATAACGGAAGTATAATCAACTCTAATGTAGGTGTCAGTTATAGAGTACGTATTTGGGGGAAATAATACTCAGAAATGTTAAAATACATACATATTTCATTTCTAAGGATGCATCTACACGGGAATTTCTCCCTATCTTTTTTTTTTTTAAAGACGAGACGAGGCGCTTTCTGTTGATTTTTGGACAGACAGGATTTATCTGTCTCTTCATTGTTAGGCCGAGAGGGAAGACAGTTGGGAAAGAAAAGCCTCCCCGTGTATTTGTACCCTAAGGACACTCGCTGCATCGTATTGAAAGGATTTGGTTTTATTTATTCCTTTGAAACTTAACAACTCAACTTCTTTTATCTTAATTATAGTGAATATTCATCTAGTACTTTTAGATAGATATACACTTCTTTTGACCTACTTCGAGACACTCCACATAATAAATCGATGTATTTTCTACATAAAAAAAATGTACACAAACATAATTTTACGTACCTACAAAACAATTCTCTTTGATTCTTCTAAATAAAATCTAATTAGACCGAAGTTGATTAAAATTTCTTAAATGTGATAAACAAAAGCACCAATTCTCTGGAGGCGAAGCATTTTTTTTTTTTTAATATTTGAAGTCAGCCTACACGTTTTAATATTCTTGTAATATTAACATCCCTAAATCCTGCTTTTCTTTTTTATCAAAATTTGTGTTGCGTAATATTACGCGTTATAGAAGTTTATGTATGTATATGTTATAATAAAGAACAATCAACTATGTTAGAAAAAACAATCTAATAATAATCATATATTTGTGATAACGATGATAAGGGCGGTATAATTTCATGCAATCCAAAGTTTTAGATATGGAATTGGCAAAATTCGTACAACCACTTCAGACACATTTTGCGGTTTCAACAAGGGAATAAGGATCTTTCATGAACACTTTACATCGATTTGTGGACAACCAAACAACAATCAAACATTATCACAGATTCTTGTCTCAATAACGTGTCGATTTTAAAAAGCAAATATTTGCTAAAATCAACGACAATCATCATTAATTTACATATTGAGTTTGTGGTTTTGAACTTTAATCTAACATTTAATTTTCAATTATAACAAATCTAGATATACCTAACTTTTGTAAACCCAGTGAGATTGGAAATATTTTTTCGTTTTCTTTATTGATTTGAGCAGATTCTGAAAGCTTTATTAGTTCTGACAACCCAGTGAATTTTCTTAGTCCGCATCAATCTCGCTTTAGAATCACCATCAATACTTAAAAATACGAGCATTTTTCTGTTTGTTTTTATAGGATTCACCTATTTTCTACACCATTTTCTCTAATCCGTATAATATTTCCAACATGCAACCTTTTGTTTTGAATGATAGATGTATACCATCGAGTTTTTTATTTTTCACCTGTTATTTCGTCGAAACTTTCTGTTATCTTTCATCAGTCAGATCGACAGTAAATGAAGTGAGAAAGAATATCGATCGTCGTTTCAAAAGTAAACTTTACAAAATTAATTAAAATCGATAAGGGTGACGATATTTTTGTCCGGAAAATCTACACACAAAAAGCAACTACTAATATGTCCAGTTTAACCTTTTTGGGCTTATCATTAGTGTTTCAATTATAAATTAACATTATGATGTAAACAGTCCTATAAGACTTGCGATAAAAATTATTTATAAACTTGTTCGTTGTTGTGTGTGTATATAGGTAAGTTAAAGTGGGACAATAAACTTCTAACTGGGGTAACTATAAACACGCCAAC